>JAEIIH010008494.1:0-18326 GCA_018904745.1 Drosophila orosa
TTTTTTAAACTCTGTAGAGCATCTCAATTTTGGCTTCTTCATTATTTTCAAGCCCCTCTTTCATGCTGCACTCTTGAAGAATTTCGTTTTGGGTCTTGGGCTTAAAGGCTTTGCGACACTGTATACCTTTTTCGGCGAAACCCTTTTTTTATGGGAAATATTTAATAAGTTCGCGGAAATTACGCTTTTGTTTTGCGAACGTTGACGACAGAGCATAGCGAGATCAAGATTTATGGCTCCTTAAATACAACAATTTTATGGCCTAATCCGGCCCTCGAGCCGGGGTCCAAAACCGGGAATATTTAATTGCCCCTCCGAATGGCAATGGAATTCGTGATTTTAATGGCCACACGTTCCGGTGTACCAAGTTGTACGTCAAAACGACTTGGCAATTTGTTGGCACTCGTTAACGGATGAAATTGTCCGCATTCTGTGACAAATATAACGATTCCGGCCGTCCTCGGCACTAATAAAGGTCAGAGTTCGGGCTACTTGAGAGGATCCGTGAAAATCCACTTTGGCTTCATTAGCACACGAAAATTCCTGATGATTTGGAAAATGCGCACAACATTTTTCACGGCGTAACACGAGGAAAATGTTCAATTAGGCCGACTGGGGGCTATTGTTTACCTTTTCCCAAAAAGGGGTTTCCGCCCCGAAGACTTTCTCATTATATCTAAGTGGCGGAAGACCCAGGCAAGTAAAAAATATAAACATGAAAGCAAATGCCTCAACAAGTTTGAGAAAAATTGGGAGAAAATCAAGGGCAAGGCTCTCTGCAGCTGAGTAATGGCAAATTACTTGTTTTTCGCACGTTTAACACAATTTTACCGGAAGGAAAAGAAAAAAGAGCTAAAGAAAAAGGTAACAAGAAAAATCGGCGCACCTGATAGGTGTACTTGACTTTGCTTCTCCGCCAACTAAAGTGCAGCTTTGGCCTTCTCTGAAAATACCTCAACATGTCCATTAGCGCTGATTATGCGGCTTACCAGAGGGGAATATACATATGTATGTATATAGGGAGTATTAGGGACCGGAATGAGGGCCTGTTTGTGAAATACAATTTCTGACATTTCCCATTACCACTCGTGCAAGTTTCGGACACATCCCCACGTGAGCTGACACACTTGTGTGCGGTTTGCCATAATAACTTATGTAAATCGCTTCCTTCTCAGCAGTCAGACCGGGCTTTTTTCCACTTTCCACTAACGATCAACTGCAGTGCTGCCTGCAAATTATTATTATTCCTACATGAAGCTCATAAAACAAAGAAGGGTATAAACATTAGAAAAGGGCTTAGGAGAGAACGTATAAAATATAAAAATAAATAATAAAGCATGATGGTTCAGGCACTCATTACGTTCATCCCTTTCACAACTTGACTATTATTTATCATTACATATTTCCCAAAGAAAAATGTATTTTATAAAAAAACCATAATAAAGCATGATATCTTTACTTAATCACTGTTTTCCTCCCTTTCCTTAGCTAAGTGTTATTTATCATTGAAGATTTCGCAGCGTAAGAGGTATTTTATAGTCTTCATTCAAGTGTGAGTCCTACTCACAGTTTTCCCTTCTGACAAGTCGGACATGTACTGCTTCTGCTCGGTTCCTCACCTATCCCAACCGGCCCCACGTTAATCCTCTAGTAACGCCAGAGAGAGGTGGTGGCTGCCTTAATTCATACGGCTATAATTATAATAGCATTGTGTACAACGCACCCACAGCCTGTTGGCGTTCCGTTTTCAATAATGGATATGTTGGGGGGCTGCAGGAACCTGCCTTGGCCAAGGGGTCCTTCAAGGCTCTCTCCTGTCGGATTAATGCCTGCAAAATAGTGTGCATTATGCATACAGTTCTATATATAGAACCCTTGGTGTTCCGGTATTAAGCCTGGTCGGTTCAGTGATTTAAACCCTTGGGTAAATTTACCATAAATATGAAGGAAATTAAATTAAATAAAGTATACAGTGGCAAACACTTGTTGATAATTTTATACCTTTAATAATTCTTGCTCGTACATATTCACAATTGTATTGTTTAGCTATCCTGAATGCCTCCGTTTCTATTTTCAAGCTTTGGCAACGTCACCGCCTATTTTTATACCTGGCAACAAAAAAAAAAAAAGAAAAGAGCGAAAGAGCACCGCACTCGAGGCGAGCCTGAACCTGAACCCTCACATTTTCGCATCGGGTCGAAAGGCAAAAGAGCAATATAAACAGCGTTTGTGTTCATCAATGAATGAACACTCGTAAATAAATAATTATGTGTTCCACAACTATAGCCTTTCGATCGATGGAGGTCACTCCTGGCCAGGCGGCCCAACTCGAACAATTGCGATGGCGTCCGAAGTGCAGCCGTTTTATTACCACTTTTGTGCTCAAAGTAGAGTGTGCCCAACGAGTCTGAGAGTGTGTGAGCCTGTGGGTGAATGTGTGTGTTAGTATCTGTGATTTTGTGGAGGGGTTCTGCCGAAAGAAAAAGTTCAAAAATCAATCAACGTGCGAAAAAGGCAATTTGTGGCTAGCAGTGAGAGGCAAAGCATCAGGAGTCAGAAGGAGCAGCCAGTGGAAAAGTGACTTTCTTGGCAAGCGATAAAAGATATACTCTTACAGAATTGTTAAGATCTTTTTAGGATTAAAAAATGATTTAATAAAATATTATTTACTTAGTTAATAGTATTTGTATTGTTACAAGGGAAAGAAAAGTTTTATTCACAGTGATCCTTTGATAAAAGTCAATAAAATCGTTTAAGGAATAAAGAATTAAATTAATATAAATAAAACTTTAATAAATAAAAATATATTTTTAATGTGTTCTTAATTGATAATATTATTATTATCAAACTCTTGCCAAAATCCCCATTACCCTGACGTCATTGAGGGTATGGTCATGCTTGAAAATTCTATTATAAGTAAAGTTTCCTGGCTGCTTCCTGTGTGCTGTGTGTGGGTGTCTTTTTTTTCTGTATATTCCTTTTTGCACCGGCAAATGTGGCGTAAAACATGAGCAGCGCTTGACTTTTTTTGGGATTTGTCCAGGACGACAGACGGCGTCCAGGTTTTGGCTCCGTTTTATTTATTTTTTGCTTGACAAAATAAATATCTTAGCCCGGCCCGTTGGTCAATGGTGCATTTAATAGCGTTCGCTTGGGCACATTTTCGCTTCCACGGATTTCCACGCTGTTTATTTGCGACAATGAACAATAAGGAATTTTTTCAATTTCCTGCCGCAGTAAGTCATTGTGTGGGGGGAATACGTCACAGGACCTCTGCCCACGTCTAAATTTAATTAGCACACGGCCCATGCATAACTGAGACTGATGACAGACACCGCGGAGAGACGTTTTAAATTTAGCAATTACGTGGGAAGCCAAAAAGGTAGTGTCTCCAGAGCGGATATCCTTGCCGAATCGAATCCCAAACCGAATCGGGAGGCAAGTCATGTGGAATTGAAGGATACTGCCGACCGGCTGACTGAGTCCGCTGACTGATTGTCGGTTCGGATCAGGGACCGGGCCAGCGGACAGGACAATCCTGCCGGCATTAAACCGCTTCCATTCGCTGCGAGTTTATGCAAATTTTAAAGGGATTTTTGGAGGCAATTGCCTGTCTGACAGACAGGCGGACAGAAAACAATAGGCGCCAGCGATTCGTAAAAATATATATTGAACGCACATGAAGCGTTATTAATTTCCCTGATTTGACGGATTTCGCAGAATCGAATTTTGGAGGGGAAAAATAAAAAATGCAAAGAGTTAAATCAGTTATAGGATTGAATGGCAATATTTTCATGTTATGGGTTATTATTTTATGTACAGCAATCTGAAAGCATTTGAAGCGTTATTTTTCTGGGATTTCCTGGGAAAGGACAAATAATAAAATTGTTAAAAGTAAATACATGTATTCCCTGGCAGACGAATTCAAAACGTTTGCAGTTGAGTTATTAATTATTTCTATCGAAATCTGATATATTTTATTTAAAAGCTTTAAAGTTATTGGCATTGATTTATTTATTTCTTTTGTTTTACTTTCGTAGTAACGCATTTTCCTCCCAGAGATTTATTAGTTTTTATCCCAGAGTCTGGCTGACAAACCGTTAAACAATTAGAAATGTCGTTAGCAGTTTTTTATGCTGCAGCTTAGACGAGGCAAACGGCTTTGCCATTAAGACAAAGCTGGGCAATAAAATGTTTATTATTTATGGTCTCTTTAAGCTGTGTATAAACTTTAGATACGCACAGCTGGAGGCCAAGTTAAATCCTCGAGGTTAACTAACTCTGCAGGATCTTCTTAGTCTCTATTTTATTTATTTATTTTGTTACATCTTGTCAGACAAAGAATTTTTAAACTGAATTTTCCATTTCTCTTGAAAATCCATCTCTAATTACTAGGCCAAACAAAAACAGAAGGCAACTGTTCTGTTCGCAGCTCATTTGCGGCAAATTGAAGGCATCGCTGGCTGCCTCAAACCTCAAAGAGTTCCAATTTTCTCCGAGCTCTTTCCACTTGAGCAATTAAAATAAAATGAAACGTTTTAGGTTTCGTTTGGCAACGCGAGGAAAACGAACGGAGAACGCAATTGCATTTAACTCGATTGCTTGGTAATGAGTGTGAGAAAGTGGGAAAAGGAGGCGAACTTCAGGGACAAGAATCCAGCACATTGTCTTCGATATCGACTTAAAGACGCCTTGCTCTTTGTACTAATTGAATTCAGTGAATTCAGTAAACAAAAAGAACAATTCCTTCGTAAATAATTTAAATGTGGAAAATTACAGGCAAATTCAGAGTAATGCGTTTTACAAATAAAGTTTAGAAATTAATAGGAAAACAGGGAATAGGAAAGGAAACAGGCTTGAAGTATTTTTTAAGACTTTCCCTCAGTGATATCCATTTCTAGGCAATCTTTTAAGTTCCCCATCAACTAACATTTTACCAACTGATTTATTTTTCTATTCTGGCATATAAAACTGCTACCAAAATAGCCATGGAAAGTAAAAGCAAACATTGTGTCAGCAATCATGGGACACTATCGAAGAGGAGACAGAAGGAAAAAGTCCGTCAGGTAAACATAAAAGAGTTTTCCTTTATTTTCCTTGCTGTAGACACACGACTGTTGTTGTCATGATAAAGTGCACAGTGGAACAACGGGTTTGTTTACACTTCTCTGGCAAAGGCCCCTCTCAGGAGAGGTGCTGGCAGTGGGCGTGGTCATTTCCACTCGAGATCCCTGTGACGTTTGTCTTTCACTTTTGGGTCAATACAGACGGGTAAACGAATGAATGCTGCATTGCTCCTTGGGTGACCTGGCCTCTTGACTCCTTGCCCTTGGCTCCTGCCACATCTTTTCTGTCTCCTTGGACAATTTCCTAATGGAGCACCGTTTTAAGTTTCAACAACAAGACACAGCAACTGCATTGTCTGTCGAAACCCGAAACATTGAGAAATGGAAAGTGTAGCCCAGTCCAAGGATCAACTCGCCGGGTTGACATTTGAAAGCGCGCTGCCAGGAGGTTCTCCATCCTATCCCCCAGACGCCTGACCGGGCATATCCATGGCTGAGTCATACATCAATTACTGTCTAACCAAATGGCGTTCAATTAGCCCTCGAGTGGGCCGTTTCCTAGGAGAGCTGGCTGGTGGTATGGTGTGTGCCTGGCGTCGACTCTTATTCAAAATTCAACAAGGCAGAGGGGCACAGTGGAGCCTTGCGACGAAGCCAAACCTGACTTTGAAGAGAGAAATATACGAGAATTAAATGTTATTTGTTATCACGTACATGGATATAATATAATATAAAGAGAAACTATTTACCTTCGGGCTTAAACACTTTGCACCAGGAAAAATCAATCGATTCACTTAGTTTCCCTTCCACAGCACGTACACAATAAATGTATCCATTTCCATCATGAATGGTTTCCCCTGTACCTTGGTGTATCTTTTTAACCAACTTTCAGAGGCACGTTTCGCCCTTGCATTATTGAGCAAGCTGGCTCGGGTCTCCTCCTGGCCATGTCTCGTTCTTACTTTGCCATTCCTTTTTATTTTGGTTTGGTTTCGGGACTTGACTTAGATTCACAGATCACGCAGGGATGTGCGGTGGGTACGGTGGGGTTTCAGTTAATTGATCTGACATGAAATGCGCCGGAATGGTCCTGAGCAGAATTCAAACTAAATTCGATGTGTCAATCAAAATTTGTAACCAAAACTGGGCCGCCGCCGCCGCTCCTCGCCCTCGTTAGGGTCCCGAAAGTGCGGCGCACACATGAACAAAAATAAATATTGACACTCGCAACGGGGGCAAAGCAGCAAAACAGCAAAAATGCCGAGATGTTGGCTGACATTTTGGCAATTGTAGTGACTCGCGGGATACTGCCATGGTTCGTCAACACAGAAAAATAAAGCAAAAATGAAAAAGTACGAGTGTATAAAAATACAAAAAAAAATAAAGAAAAACGTGAAATGTTATATAATTTATGCCAGCCGTCCCTCTTTCCTTCTTTCTTTCTTTTTTATTCCCGCTATCAGTCGAAGGAGCCTCTCGCAGGACTCGCATAAATATGCAATTTAGTTTAGGCATTTGAATATTTCCTTCACCGCTCCACGCGCCTTTCAATCTTTTGATGAGTCGAGCTGGCAGCAGCTGCGCTTTCCGCCTTTCACGATTTTCACCATTTTTACGTCCCGCGATTCATTGGCAGCCTGACACTAATGAAAAAAGCCAAATCGTGTCGAGTGCCGCGAGTTCGATGCGATTGGAGAAATAATTTGGGGCTTTCAGTGTTTCCCTTAAAGAAATATATTTTCTATTTACTTATTTGGAGAGCTTTGTCAAATTATTAATGTGTTTAAAAGGTTTATCGAGCAAATAGTCAAATGTGAAGTTAATAAAGGAAACCTCAGGATACATTTAATTGCGGTTTTCCTTACATTTCCCTGTGGAAACACTTTTCTGGTTTCGGTTTTAAGAGGAAAATGATTGATATTCAGTTGGCTGACCTTTTTGTTGCTAAGCTATTTATAAATATTTTTTGCGTTATTGATATAACTCCTGTAGGGCCTGATATCGGAAATCAAATTATTGAACATGTAATTTAGCCTGACACATTTTCCTTTAATATCCTTAGCTGGATATACGGTAAAGTTGTTAGATTAAGAAGAACATTTACTTTTGTATCTTTCCAAATAAGAAAATCGGTAAGTGAAAAAGATAGTCAATTTTATATTAAATGCATTCCGATTCTCTCTTACTTATAATGCCGATTTTTATAGTGTTTCACAGGATATGAAGCAGATTCAATGTAAATGGCAATTTTCATATATTTTCCAATATTTTTTGATTTACAAAACTATTTGACAAATCTTGTTCTTTAACGGTTTCCCAAAGTTGCGCAGCTAACTTGATGGATATTTTGTATCATACATTCTTTGTAGGTTTTCTACAAATAAATACAATATATATAACGCTTTAAAGCTATTTAATTTAAAGCGTAATCACTCAGCAGTTCCTCAGTTCCTGGAATAAATTATACGTTTCGTATTGATTTCTGGTTTGGGTCATGTTTTATTTACAACGAACTTGGGCGCGAAGTTGCGTGTTCTCAAATAAAAACATTCAACTATTCAACACCGTCAAAATTCCACCTACCCCTATTTCAATTTGACTCTTTGAATAGCTCTAGGAAATATATGCGTGTTTGTCCTCCCTCGAAAACTGTGTCAGACACAGCTCGCAATATGTAACTGCTAATATACAAAGATATACCCATTTGCATATTTTTTGTAATATTTAAAAGGACAGTAGGTAGCTGGGAGCTGTCAGCAGAATGAAATGCAATCTCGGCCCAAAGTCCCCAGAGAAAGCCTTTCCATTGCAATTCATGTACGAATATTTCATCTTTGCTGCCTGTCCAAAGTCTCTCATTTCATATGACTCTGTGGGGGCTATAAATATCGCAAATACTTATTTGTTGACATTTATATATTTTTCTTACTCACTTTATTTATTTATTTGTGGATTTTTTTGCACCAATTTATTTATATTAATGTCCCAAGTGATTTCGGTTGCCCATATCAACAGGGCCACATCCGAAGTCGGTCCAGTGGGGGAATGAGAAAAACACTGGTCCCAGATATGATCTGTTTGTGGGCTTTTCGGGCTTTCCTTTTCAATTTTAATAAAGCGTTTTACAGGGTAAGATGAATGGCATGTGGGTGGTAATAGTCACTAGAAGCCTTTGTATGCAAATAAGGCACTAGGGATTGCCAGATATCCTTCAACACTCTGGGGTGTCATGGAAACTTTGGTGATATTAAATGATTGGTTATCCTTGGCTAAGACTAAGCGTAGGCCTTCAAATATGTGGAAACTGGAAATCAGGGGCTGAATTTAAGCATTTTATATAAAAAATTAAATTAATATAAATAAAAGCAAGACTGGAGGGGAAGTAAAATATTACTAGCTAAACATCTATCATATAAATACCTTAAGAAATCATTTGTAATTGTAAATAATACAGTTTTTAGAACCTATTTCAATGGGTATCATTTAGTGGTTTTATGTATATATTTTCTGCTGCCTGTCAAGGATGTTTTGAGCTGTTGTGTTTTTGCCTCCTGTTGCCCAGCTTGTGAGCGATGTCTTGTCTGCGCTGGCCATCTCTGGACCTGTTCTATTTATACAAAAAAAATTGTTGAAATATTTTTGCATCACTGCCCCGGCTGGCTATCTATCCGAGAGTCCGGCCAGCTATTTTCCCGTTTGTATTTTTCTTGCTTTGCCCCGATTGTTTGGATCTGACAGTAGAGTGAACCGCAAACTAAATGGATGGGATAGCATAGGCCTGCCAGAGGGTTTCCATTTATTTATTTATGTATTTTTTTTTTTGTGTTGAGAAACACATCTCCATACCCAAAAACTGAAGGAATGTGGCATGTAAATTCGTTTTGACATTTTAATTACACCAGCACCCACGTTGCCACACTCCCACTCTCTTGTAAGTGCGTACGTGCTAACGTGGCTTTAATTCAAGGCTTCGCGCTGACACATTAATGCATTCCGGCAAGATTAAGCAATCAGAGAGGGCCTGAATTCTGGCATAATTGGAGCGACCTGACGAAGGCTGACATCGGTTACTGAAAGGAGAGGTGGAGATGGAGCAGGCGCTGGCTCAAACACTCAATTTGGGCCATCAACTAGTGCCTGCGTTGGCCTGGTTCACTTTCTTCCACTTGACTCTCGTTTAGCGTCGCAGCAAATTACCAAGCAAAGTTTTTTCCCTCCTCGGGTATATCTGCACATTCTAATTTACTTTTATATTATGTTGTGTTGATTGTGTTGCCTGGCTGCGGATCCATTACAGGATGTGTCTTCCTGCCTTGGCTTCTGGCCCTTATCACAATGATTTTGCTGCCGACGACAAATTGCCGGAAATTGACAACAAATTTGCAGCACACACAGGCACTTATATGGGCCTATAAGAACCCCATTTACTAATCAACTACACACACACAGGGAGACTCTTATTCTCGGGAAAACTGTTTGCTGAGGTTTCCTTCGGCCTGTGCTCCTTGGCATATCAATGGGTCTGGTCCCAATATTGACCGGAATGTGTAATCGAGTCAGCGACAAATTGGTCCGGACTTTGGACAACTTTGAACTTTGTCAAACCCTTTGCATTCCGCTTTTTGCTAAGCCCTTAAAAGCATATAATGTAAACTATTTTAAATATGAATGGGGCTTAAATTTAATTTAATACAAAGGGTTTAACTACTTCCTAGGGCACTTTGTGCGTTGTCTGCACTTTTTGGCTGATTTAAATATTTACTCTTTAAGGCTTGGCCTTGATGTTTGTTTATACAAAAAAAAAAAAAGAAAAGAAAACTGATGGGCATGTGAAAGTGTAACCTCAAGTTTTAATCAATAAAACGAAAAGAATTAGGCACAGCATTATCGGTCCTTCTAGCTGGACAACAATTTAAAATCCAGCCTCTTAAAAAGTCAAAACTAATGAGAATTTAATGAAACTGTAGTAAAATCTTTGTTGTTTTTCATTTTTACCTCAATCGAGTAATCTAATCTTCTCTGTAAATAATTGAATTAATTACTGGAAATACATTTCAAACAATTCAATTAAGCTGCTTTAAAGTCAAAATGTAGTTCTTATCGTTAAAGACAATCTATGGTAAAGACAATGCATAAAACATAAAAGAGCTTTGTTCCTTAGAATGGGATGATTTTCCATTGTTAAGCTGAAATGCACACCCTCGGCCCACTTTAAATCTGGATTAAATGTAATATTGAAGCGGTTTCTAATGCACTTCCGATGGTGAAGTGGCTGCAGCTGAAGTTTGGGGGATTTGCATACTGAATTGGGGACTCAATACATGCACAACCGCTGTCAGTTGCACTTTTGTTTCAGACCATAGACCTCGGTTTCCACATATATTAGTCATGGGCCGCATAGAAATTTCGGTCTATCGATTTGGGCTCATCAATCACTTATGGAAATCAATACGCTTTCCATTACACAAAGGCCAAAGTGCGGGGGGACAACCTATTGTGTTTTAATGTTTTTCAATTCCCATGCGAGTGGGTGGCTTCTGCACCTCGTTTTCCTGGGGTTTTGTCTATGTATTATAATTTTTTTCGTTTGTTTTAGTATGATTGGGTAATGTTTAAATATCTCCATTTCTTTGTTTGCCTTTAGTTTGTTTGTGGCTAGTTAGGACGTGACCAAAATATTTAGTTTTCTGTGTAAAAATGCCCTTAGTGCTTGCGTTTTAATATTCAATGCGAATCCCTAACAGTTCCTAACTTAACATGGCCTAAACAGAAGTTATTGCTTGCCAACTTGGCCAACAGATGGTGCTTGCTGGCTCGTGTGTGCCTCGTTCTTTTGTAGACTTTCTGGCATCTGACGTCATAAGGCCACAGCTGACGTCACAGAAAAGCTCCAATGTTTACACGAAACGCAATGGAATGGAAAGGAGACGTCGTCCATGTTCCGTTTTGCCATTTGTTTCTTTGGCGCCAAATTGGCATTCTGTTTTGTTTGTTGTCCTTCTTCTGGGTTACGGGACCACACAATCCTTGGCTCTCTTTGCCGGAGATGTGCTCTTTCTCATCGGGATTCGGTTTGTTTGTTATATAACACGTGCTGTGTCAAAGGAAATGGAGGCCTAAACGGAGCAGTAAGATACTGGGAGAAATAGTAAAGTTAAATATATTTAAAATTCTGTTATAAGTGGGAATTTATCACTGAAGGTTAAAGCTACTTTGTATTGAATTGAGATCCTTTATGATTAATAATAATTATTTGTAGTTAACCTTTTAAAGTGATTTACAAACTTTTTTTCTGTCAGATATCTACGCAAAATTCAAAAATTCTTTTAATAATTTAATAAAGTATAAATATCGCTGTCTTCCACCTTTATTATTTAGCATTTTTATTAAAGTTTGTTGTGCAAAATATATCACGATGTTCTTTACAGTTCAATGTTATTAAATATTTAGTATTTATACAATGAATTCTGACATTCTAGTAGAAAACTTGCTATATTATGAACGTGTAAGTTAGGGATTGAGTAATTAAAACTCGGAAAAAAACAGAAAAATATGCTTTGTTTGTTGTTTATTTAATTTATATTAAATTTTCTATAATTTGTATCAAATATAAGTTAGTTAAACTCGTTTATATTAGTTTTTAAACCGTGAAATCTAATTCATATTATCCCAGACGCACTCTCTGTCATCTTAATATATTTCCTCAGCCTTCCTATTAAATCCACCTATTAAATCGTATGTTTTAAGGACCTGCTTCCCATATCACATCCTCCACGATGCATTACTATTTATGCAGATTTGACAACTCTAGTTAACTGCGTCCAGCATTCAGTGCTGGTTAAGAGAGCTGCAGAGAGAGAGCGACTTCTGTCGAAGAGCGCTTTCACAGGACCAAGTCACACACAGCACACACACACTGTGAGCGACAGGATACTTGGTGGCTCTGCTCCTCGTGGTGCGTGACTTTGGACGCTTGCTGGAGGCAGCCAGCTGCGAAAAGATTGGTAGCAGAGCCTCAGTTCGTTTGTGCTGCCAGTTGGATGCAGAACGGTCCGAAGACCGAGCGAGATCCGAGGACTCCGATATCCTGACTATATGCGGTATGGTGTGCGCGACTGTGTCACCTCCGCGAATTAATCAAAACGTATTTGAACGACATTATTGTGCCCGCGCCCCCCAAGGCCACCCAAGGCAGCCGGATTTGTTGTGTTAATTAGCGAAAAATGTCAGGCAACAAAAATTAAAACACACGAAAAAAAGAAGCCAACAGAAAAATGAAGAATGAACGACAATAGCAGCGACAGTAGTGAAAGTTACTGTGTCTGTGGCCTTGGGTTTAATGGAAAATAATGATAATGTATGTCGGAGTGAAATGAAAACGCGAAATGAAATGAATTCCCCAAAACGGACTTAATCAAGTGGCAGCCAGCAGCAACTGGAGCAATCCAGATATCCTGCTCCTCCTTCGGATGTGTGTGTTTGTGTGTGCGGAGCTGCAAGGGCAAACTTTATAGCACACTTTTGTGCGCAGCCTTTGAAGAAACTTCATTCCTTCTCGGATTCTCGCACAAAATCGATCTGCCCCGTTGTCCCCTCGGCTTTGTTTGTTTTATACAGAGCCCAGCGAATTATTTCAAAGTGAACATTTTTATTTTTACATATTGTAGGTAGTTCGGGCACAACTTTGTTGCCATGTTTGGCTTTGTGAGAGGCCCTGCAGGTATTTAGCCGTTGTTTTCGGTCGCTGCTCGCCTTGACACATTTCTATATGCCACACAGGGATGCTGCAGTTTATTTTGCTTATCTCTGAGCCCCCCCCAACAATATATCTTGCCAATGCGACACGCCCACAGTCGTCGGTTCGTGGCTGAAATTTTCAATTAGGTTTTATGACACATTCCGTTCGCTGGCATCAATGCAGGCACCCTACCACCCTGCCCTCCCTCTTCTCAATTTCGTGGGCCACCCATTTTGGGGAAATTGGCCGAGCAGCGCAAATTTGCATACCAATTAACTTTATTATATATTTACTTTAACTTTCATTAAGCCACTCGCCGTTGCGCGGCCCTAGTTGTGCGGTTATTTTTGGCTTATTTTTTATGCAAATATTGGGAAATACTTAATAATATTTAATGAGGGACTCAATTATTGTAGAAACTAAAAATCAGCTTTTAAATTTAAATACTGAATTAATAATTTGAAGTTTTATGTTTATGAAATAATATAAAACCTATAAAAACAATAGTAAACTTTAATTCACTCCATCTGACACAACATAAGCTATTTTTTATCCTCTCTTAATTTAATTTGTATTTTTATTTCTTCAATTCACAAACTGTTCACTCATGCTCATGCATATTCCAATTAAGTTTTCTTTTGAATTTATTTCTGCCTTTTTGAGCAAAGTTGCATCAAAAGGATATATAATACATTGGCAAAGTAATTTATGTTGCTGTCAACAAAGTGAGCAGGGCCATAAATAATCCGGCATTTTCATTTGGCGAAATAAAAGTTAAGAAAAAAAGGGAGAAAGTGTAACAAAATCGAAAAGCCACAAAAACCTAAAATAATAATAAACATAAAAATAACATAAAGAACCGACTCATATTGGCCGTATATACTGAGAGGAAAAGACCCATAAATGGGGCGGGTCGTAAAAGACTTTTAAGGAGCACGGCACACATGGCGTATGAGTTATATTTTGCATTTAATTTCTCACTCATTTGCCGGGGGCTGCTGCTGCCGTTGCTGCAGTGATCAAAAAACCAGCTAGATATATATGGGGGACTGGGTCGCTTCACTGACTGGCTAAGCTGGGAAAATACCTTAAAAAGCTAAAAGTGAAAGCTTAACCAAATTGAGAAAAACCAGCAAAAAGGCAACTCAGGCCTGGGGAATGCGGCGCAAACTTTTGTGGCTACGTGTTTGGGAATGCAAAGGGCGGGGTCCGGTCTGGAACGGGATGTAACAGGCTAAGCTAATCCCAGGCCCATCCTCACCGAAATGAATGGGAAAAGGACCAAAGACTGGCAAAGGGTCGAGTTAATCTACGGTTATGCCACACGGCAAATTGTGGCCCACAAGCCAAAGAAAAACACAAAGTAAAATGAAAGGCGAGAACATCAAACATACGATACTTACATACTTGTTGTCTCAAGTATATAGAATATATGTACATATTGTCCTGCATTCCAAATGAATAACTCGGCAGGAAACTCGCACACTGAGAAGCCGCAAAGTTATAACCAAAGTATCTTCGCCAGGAATCGCCTGCAGTTTAACTAATTTATGGCTCAAAAGGCGCTACTGAGATTAATTAAAGTTGTCCAATTTCCGCCTGTAGCATTCAAGTTATCCCAATGACGATTCCATGCTGTGCCCACATTTAGATTGATGACTTTTTCATTTACTTGGCACTCTGTCAATCCCTCAGTGGATGACATGGCCAGGCTCGCCACTCGAATAATTGACTAATGAGGCAAAGTTCAGGGTTCAGTGAGTGTTTTTGCTGGGCTGTTGTTGTGACCGTTTAGATGACATTTTGGAATTGCCGGACATTTAACCATTTAATGGGGACTTGTGTGTTGTGTTTTGTGGTAAATCAGCACCAACGATAAGCATGCTAATTTTGTTTGTCACTGAAATTCCATTTGCATTTGTGTATATTTATTCAAGGAATTTAAATGTTGGCCAGAAATTTGTTTCATTATTCAGCTTTGCTTTAGAATTATTCTCTATTTGAATATTTAAATAGAGAAAGCCCCAGCTCTGTATAATTCACATTTAAATCATACTTATCCTTCGTCTAACATATAATTCTACGGTTTAAGCCACATCCAAAACTAAGGAAGAATAATGCAATCTTTTTCTGGTACAACTTAACTTTTGCCCTTAGCATTTGTGGTTGACATTTGTTGTGTTGGTCCCTCGGAGCATCTTGATGTATCGGATAAGTGATGACGGTTGCGTCAAGGAAAAAAATTGCATGGCTGACTCGATTTTCGGTTGTGTTTGCCTGAGCTCAATGTATTACAGAGACAACTTATCACGCTTTATTAACTCATCCCATATATCCTCTTGTTTTATTTCTTGGCACTGGATTTCTTTCTTGGTGAATCTGGACACTCGCCCACACTGCAGGGGGCATCGTTTGTTTGTACATTATTTGTCTGTTTTATTGTGGAGATTTTTTCTCATATTATTTATATCTGTTGGGTCACAGGCGTTTAAGTGATTTCTTCTCCGTTTTCCCTTTGACCAAGTTTTCTTTTGCGAGTTCCGGGGAAATGGGATTGGGCTTTAATATTGAAGAAGTAGAATTATCCCCACCTCAACCCTTAATGTCAGTTTCGCTTCTCAACTTTAGTATACAAATGTGCATTCAGTCGTGAAAGTTGTTCCTCAACTTTTTCCTTATGCCGGCCAAAAGTTTCCTTTTGAATTTCGAATAACAATAACCGAACGGAGGATAAAGCCCTCTAAAACAGGAGAAGCCAGTATCATTTTGAATCATAGCATAAACTTGTTTAACTTGCTAATTTTAAGCTTTTTTTTAGACAGGTGTGAACACACCCTGTGAGTGTGTGGTACTTGGATAACTTTTCCCCTCATATCGATATGAGCAAACAGACAAAAGACGGGGCAGAATCGGAATAAAAATTCAATTTCCCGACCACAAAAAGTTAAACTTTTTCTCCGCAGCCACAAATCAATTTTCAACTTGGCAGAGTGAGCCCAAAAAAATGGGGGAAAAGGAGAAGGAAAAACACAATTTTCTCATGGACGATGGCCAAAAATTAGGGAAAAGTGTTATAACATTATACGAAAAAGATAAAAGCCCAAAAGAATGTGGAAACAAAGTTTGTTGATGGACCGAATGAAAGCAATATGAAAAGAAATGGGCTCGCTTTCTTCATTTATATTTTAATTGGGGGAAAATGTTTGTATGTATATCTAACTTTTGAAAGATAGATTTCATAATATTCAAGTATAAAACAGATAAGATCTCAATAACAAAGCTGATACTATGTTTTCGGGAAAAACTTTTGAATAACTTGACTTGACATAAAAGTTTATTTTGCTAATCGATGGTTATCCATCCCAGTTTGCGGTCACAATGTCGTCAAAGTTTATTACATATTCATATTGTTGGGTAAATACTTAATGGAGTTGCCATCTTCCATTTATTGCAGTCCCCCTTAGGGACCATTCCCTGACCTTCCGTCTTGAACCATTTGAATGCCAGAAAAGGTCAGCTTTTGTGCAAAAATTGAGTTCAAAGCGCTGCTGATGAGGGTAAGATACTGCTGACAAGTTTTGACCAAGGGCTTGCCTCCCCATAAAGGGGAGATATTCATTTCAGATGCTAGAACCGCTGGGATGGGGTTTAGTGAAGGATTTCACACACACATAAGCTCATTTTGATGGTCTCGGGCGAAATGTCAACCGAGGATTATCCTCTCCTGAAAAGCGACTGCACCTTGGCCCCGCTGGAACTCACTTCTGGATCATATATATTATGGGCTCATGTCTGGGGCTTTGCTTTGTTTTTTCCCCTCTAATTTATGGCCAACACATGCTAGGCTAACACATTTTTTATTGCCTCCTCTGCGCCCCGAACAGGCTCCTGCCGTTCCCAGCAATTCCCGCATGTTTACATCAGTTCTGTTTGTCAGCCATTTTGAAAGACATTTCCTTTCGGCACCAACAATAAATGTTCTCGGGCGTGATATAAAAAGGAAGGAACTATTGTCACATGTTTCGCTTTTTCATTTTTTCTTCCTTTCTTCTGCTTAACCGGACACACGGAGTGAGAAAGTTCATTAATTGATAAGGCAGGAACTTTGCCCATGTGGGTCGGATATCAGGCGAGGGAATTGTTCTGCAGTCACCTCCTGTTAATAAAACGAGAAGCCTATTTCCAGGCATTTATTATGCATGTGCATATATATTAGAGGGCGGCCACAGTGGGCTTCACTTCAGGGCTTTAAGCAAGTTTTTATTTTAGTTTAATTGCTAAACAACATTAATGAGATTTAAGGAGTCTAAGTTTTATTCGTTAATAAATTATAGTAACATTTTGCTAAACTAACATGTGATAAAACAGAATTGCCTTAATTGCTTTTTAAATTATTTAAAGATATATCCTTTATTAATTTAAGTCTACTTGCAAAAAGCTTAAATTGTATTTCAGTAAATTATTTATTAAATGTAACTTCCTGCTAATATGAATTTATATTTATTTGATTTAAGAAACAATCAAAACCCAATCAAGATACAATCGAAATCAATTTTATTTCGTTTTATACATATTGAAATAAATACAACGGCACATACTTTCTGCCATATATATATTTTTCCTGTTTCTCAATGGCAACAGAAGGCTTACTGCCTCTTGTAATATCCCTTCCCTTCATCGAACCCAGTTGACTTTTCTCGATTTTCTTGGCTTTTCCTTTTGGCTCGCACCCAGAAAGTATGCTATGCGAAATACATTTGTAATCATGACCTTGCAAGTGTCACACACTCCCCGCCTTTGCCCGCCTCTCTGCTAGGCAATTTAATGTCTTAGTTATGCTAAACTCTGGCAAATCGCGTGTGCCACCCGAATTTTGGTCAGGAAGAAGTGGGCGGGGCGGGGCAACGCAGTTTAGCACTCTTTACATTTGTTAATTGTGGCACTTAGTTGGCCAAGATAGTGTGCAGCCTTGAGGGACCTTTTCGCAGAGCCTTTAAACGCACTTTGGCAACTTGCAGCGCTCTTGAAAAACTGTGCGCAAAACTCGACTAGCTGAGCAGCGCCCCATAAAGCCTTTGTTTATAAAGCATGAAATTACCAAAAAAATAAAATAGGGCAAAAAACTAGGGCCGAAAATATTGCAGCGAAAGCAAGGACATGGGATAACGAAGTTGGGAGTGTCCCGGCAGCAGTCGAAAAAACAATTTAATTTTGTTTCATTTCTCGTCTGCGTCATCTGCTGAAAACTGCAGCTTTTCCCTGTTTTTCAGGCTGCGTGTGGGTGTGTCTTCTTCTGAAATTTATTTTTCATTATGCTGATGAGCATGAGCGTTGTTCGCCACGCCTCGGACTCATTTCGGCTTGATAAGGGTCTGTGAGCCGACTTACTTTCAGAAAGCATAATGAAAACATTTGATTAATTGCAAAAAATGGAAAAGTAAATGGAAATTTTGTTAGGGAAAAATATTAGTTGGGTAACACAAGCTTAATTATTATTATTATTACAAAAATAGATATACTAT
>JAEIIH010008508.1:0-11222 GCA_018904745.1 Drosophila orosa
ATAAACTTTAACTCAAACTTGATGTCAAAATTAAAATTTTCTAAAAAATTCCTTTTTACATTCAAATATTTATATTATTAAAAAATGTCGGAAAGGTGTTGTTAAATATATTTATTTATTGCACATATTTATATCGATCTTTTCTGACACCATAAACCAAGTTCTGTTAATTTCTAAGTGCAACTTCCACACAGCTTGGAGCAATTCTTAACGAGTTGACGCCATGCATGATTACGCCGCTGAGTTGCCGTAGCAGCCACGCCTTGTCAAGTCAAATTGCCATGCAAATGGAAGAGCCCCTGGCTGCATCTGCATCAGTTGCTGAAGCTGGATCTGACTCCTCAATAAAACCAGGGGATAAAACAGGAGCATTTGGTGTTACAAGCAACGGTGGCAACGTCTAACGATGCGCACAGGAAACAACAAACATGTAATTCAATTGATTGCCACCGGCGGCGTCAACCGCAAACAAGCAAACATTGCACGGCGGATGGTGTCTGGGGGCGGAAAATGCTGGAGCAATTCAATTGAACTTAGCGACATGCATTTGAATTGAATTGATGCTGGCTTCGCCACAATCAACAGGTTGCCCAGTACTTAAGCCCCATCATCATCATCACTGTTATGACTATGACTTCGCCGCTCTGCCTTTCAGCTTTGTTTGCCTTGGCGTTAGACCGAAGCTTAAGTGCCAAATGCCCCAAAGTTCTAGCCTGTTAAATCCCAAATTATACAAGCACACAGACCAGTAGAGAAGCCAATGGAAAATGTCAAAGTATCAGCAGAAACTTTAAGGTAACAATGGGTAAGTGTTTGTCTGGATTAAACTTAAAAGTTTAACCTAAAATTTTAAAGGAATGTGGAACAATTTTAAGGGTTTTCACACTTCCTTTAGGATCTTTAAATGTAACTTTAAAAAAACCGTGCGAACTCCTTAATTCCAGACCTAGGGAAATCCCTATCCCACCGTGCAGTGTCCAACTAATGCCACTAAAGTTTTGCTGCTGCAAAATTAACAGGCGGCAAATGTGCCGAGCTTCCGGTTCTCGAGCTACCTGGCCCCGGCTCGTCATGCCACGTCCTGTCGTGCAGGACGTCAAGCCGACAGCAGACAGTCGGACAATGGACCCGAACTAGGACTAGGATTGTTGGCTCTCCCCCTTAATGCGGTGTCCTGCGGAATGCGGCTAAGCTGTTAACTTGGCCATGTCTGTTGTCTAATTGTGTATGTAAGCCACCCTACACCCTCCATCCGCCGTGTTCCCGGTTGTGTTCCCTGGCATGTACTATGTGTGTCCATCCCGGAGGATACTTTAAACAGCCAACAGGCGTGGGAGATTAAAGACGTGCCAAGGCGGCCTACGTCTGGATTTACATTTCGGCCAGGACATTGTGTGTGCTGACTTGTCTTCCTGGTGGTGGGCGGTCGAAATAGGACTATTAGCCCAGATGGAGGCCTCCGAATTGTGAGCCAACAAAAAAAAAAAAACAGAAAACAGAGCACTGGGAATGGAGTCGAAATGAACAACAGAGAAGGGAACGTATGAAATTAATAATAAAACAACATGGAAAATTCACTTTTTGGCCAATTGCCCGCGGCTGCATTCCCATGTCACCCTTTTTGCATGCGAAGAGGCCGAGTTTCGGGCCAAAACAAACACACGGACACACAGTTAATGCATAAAATATGAGGCGTGACTGTACTTTTGAATCAACTCTCTGTGTTTGTGGCCGGCAGCTGTTGCAGCCAATTCGGAATTTCGACCGATATCGGAACGTGTGTGTGTGTTTTAAATAAATTTACATTAATGTCGGCGGAGCGTCTCTGGCATGCCAATGGCCTGTTAAGGGACATGGGTCTTCGTGGAAAGCCTAGCCTAATATAATCATAATGTCAAGGATCATCCGGCGCTAAAACAACTTGAGGGATTCTCTGAAGAAAGTAAAGGGATAATATTTTCCATGAACTTAGTTGAAAATGACAAAAATTGAATTGATGTAAATTTAGGTTCTGTTTTCTTATTTGGCGCCCCTAAGATAGTAAGTAACAGTTTCTAAGTCACCAGTCTCAAACTGAAAATTCCAGGGATAAGTCTGGCTGTCAATAAAGTTCAACAGGCGACTCAGGATCTCTGGAGCAGAGGAAGCCACTGGCTTCGAGCTCACTTCCTCCTAGGGCTCCACGCAGTAAAACCCCTGCTTAATCGAATCATCTTTAGAACACAACCAAGGGATACGGGTGGAGGCAAAGCCCTGATTGCCAGAAACAGATTCAACTGATAGTCACTAAGTCGCAAGGGTCCTGATCCCAAGTCAGCCTTATCTCAGGCTTTTGTTGATGTCCAGAGTAAAGTCGGATTAGAGTAAAATAGTTACATTTGTTTATGATTTTCTTTTAAGTTTACTTTTATCTCTAACCTTATAAAATGTTGTTTAATGATAAAAATGAAAGGGTTAACTGTGTAGATAATTAACAACAACTAAATCTCAAACAGTAGAACATATAAAAATACCTTGTATCATGTTCAGATTTTTTAGAAATACTTTAGCAAATAAATTGGAATTATCAACAAGTTCTTTCGTTTATTGTGTACTTTTAAATATATAATATAGATTTTTAAAATGATAATTAAATAGTAATATCAATATATTAAAATAAATGAGTAGTCCTATAATTACTAAATAAAGGTGAAAGATAACACTAATGGTTTGTGTGATTTTGATGTTGCAGTTGTGCTAGCAACATCAACGTCATGTTGCGATACAAATGTTGCTCAGCCAGTGTACTATGGGGCAAAACAAGCACTTTTCTTGGCAAAAACAAATTATAAAAAATATAATATAAATAATATATAAATTAAGAACATTTTGTAGTGTACCTAATTATTATTATACTCTGTTAATGTAATAGGGACGTTTTTTGAAAAGCTCTGATTTGGTGGATAATAAAACTTAGTGAATATCCCAATATCTATTTTGTTATGTTTTGAAATACTAAATAAATAATAAATTATATGTTTAACAAGTTTTATTAGCACTGAAAACAAATTAAATCCTACAAAAATGAGGGGACTACTTTTCTTGAAATATCTACGTATTTATTAAAATTTACTTGAATCTAAAACCAGCAAATATTGATTTATTTTATAAGAGTCAGCAGTTTTCTCTGTTCGGCCCTGCTCCTGTTAGCCCGAAGTAGTCCAAACTTGTCTATGAATTGTCTGTTTTAAAGTTATTAATTAATGCCACAAAAAGTGTTCGTTTGTCCCATAGTGCAGTGCAATTATTCTGGCCTCATGTTGCCAATCTCGGGTCTTCGGTTCTGCACTTAAGCGGGGTTTTTGGTCAACGTACGATCAGTTTGAGTTCGGATTTTAAGCGGAACGCCAAGCCTCGCCTCCAATATTACACTAACGGTCGCGTTTGTTCGTCGTGTTTTTTGTGACGCTGCTCCAAATCAAACCATTGAGTAAATACCTTTTCTGCCGAGTGTTGAGCTATCAGCGAGGTGAGTGTCCCCAGAATATGTTGTGCAGCACCTCACAATGCGATCCCGTATATCTCCTCATTCATGGGCGCGAAAGAGCCCACTTTCTCGACACATTTCAAGCAGAACTACAGAACACAGCGGGGTATATGTAAACATTATCTAGATTCCCTATAGGGCTGGGTTTTGGGGCATGCAAAATAATTGAATTGGGTCAAATGCCTAAAATGTAATGCCCTCGGTCCCGTCGCCGATCCCGTTCCGATTCAGTATCAGTATTAAAATGTGTTTGCTCTTTGCTGAGCATAACAATTGTCGCGGCTCCCTTATATGGTATATATGTACATATACGTACGGGGGAGTTTTCCATTGGAAATGTTTTTAATAAAAGGTTAATTGATATTTCAGGGGCTTTACTTTACATCTGTAAAGTCCCGTACATACCTACTATATGAATATACATCCTATATAAGGGGGTTGTGGCAATTGTAATGCTCAGCTTATCAGGGTTTAATCTGGTGTCGATCGTTCAGGAAATCAGCAAGTGAAAGCAATAAGGGAATCACAAGCTGTAATCAGCAGTTGGGAAATGTTGGGAAATGTACTTATTTTTAATTATTGTGTTCTTATAAAGGTGGTGAAATAATGAACAATTTCTATGCTTAAAATTATCCCCACTAAATAAAGCTTTCAAAAATATGGCCATATTTTCATTAAAAAAACGATAAATATTTTCAATGAATAACTCACAAAAAATAACAACTTTTCCAAGCGGAAAATGGCCACAAAATTTTGATGGTCAGCCATGAAGAGGACTGTGAATCATCTAAATAAATATTGTTTATACAATAATAACAAAATGCTGCCTGAGACAAATACTCTTAGTTTAAAATAATCTCCCGGGAATCCGCATTGAGAGCAAAAATAAAAGACAACACAAACACACGTAGCAAACATATGTCAAATCGCATTAGCTGTAGACGAGAAAGCGAACAAAAAAAGAGAAGTGTGGCGATAAGAATGAATCCGTAATAAACTGTCTTCGAGCTCTGAAAAGAAGAAAACAATCTATTATTTATGCGAAACAGCTGCTCAGGTCAGATACGAAGTGTATGAATTTTAGCCCCAAGTATCCAGAGTAAATAATTGACTTGGGCTGAGCTTGCATTAATTAATGAGAGCCGTTGGGAATGCAGCAACGTGCCCGAAAGTTTCGTTTCATTCGACTCCCGCGTTGAATTATGGGTCGGGATAAATGGAATTAATTCCAAACAGTTCGCAAGCAAAACAAACAAAAGATTATATCGTTTTGTTGTCACTAAGCAATTGAGCCGTGAACTTCAATTGAAGCCTCCCAGCCGAAACGAGCCGAGCTCTGCGCCGAGATGAACCCAGAGTCGAGCTGATTTAGATTGAATTCCCAGGAAGCGGAACGGGTTAAGACCAAATGCCAGGAAATGTCGGAAGAACATAGGAAATAGAGTGACCACTTGAATTGAGCTGAGCTCAGAGCTCTGATTTAATTGGGAAACGACAACTGGTGCCCTAATTAGCATTGAATATCAGTTATAATAAATTCTCACATTTTACGAGGCAATCAACTGCTGAAATCTTAAGCGTGTGCAATAATAATTCAGTGACCAAAACCTATATAATATAATATGATACCTAGTGTGTAACACTCTCCTGAATTCATTATTTAGATTGCCATCTTATCTAGATAATTGTGTGGCTTACCAATACAATTTAAACTGATTTATGACTTAAACTGAGCTCTAAATTATACTTAACTTGTTATCAACCCAAAGAATTTATTTAAATTAATTTTTTTTAAATTGTTATCAATGCCAAAATATGTGAAAATATTTTATGAAGTCCTATATAGAGTTTTACAGTGATATTTTCATGACTTTATGAATGAAAATTTGTAAAGTTGTAAGAGGTCTCAGAATTAAAGGGAGACATATCTAGAATAATTTAATAATTCATTCTGGGTATTCTTTTTCAGAATGAAGTTGGGTGTAGGGATCCTGGCGGGGACTCTCTTGCTGCTGGGAGCTATCTCGGGTATCTCAGCGAATCGCACTTTCACGGTGGACTACGAAAATGATCGGTTCCTAAAGAATGGCGAACCCTTCCGCTTTATAGCGGGCTCCTTTCACTACTTTCGTGCTCATCCCGGAACCTGGCAGCGCCATCTGCGAACCATGAGAGCTGCAGGTCTAAATGCGGTTACCACGTAAGTTTTTGTTGGTTGGTTAAGAAATCAGCATAGTAAATAATACGTCTACCTATGACAGTTATGTAGAGTGGTCCTTGCATAATCCCCGCGATGGCGTCTATATCTGGAATGGCATAGCCGATCTGGAGCACTTTATTCGTCTGGCTGTGGGCGAGGATCTGCTGGTAATTCTCCGGCCGGGTCCCTACATCTGTGCGGAACGTGACATGGGAGGCTTTCCCTACTGGCTGCTCCAGAAATACCCGGGGATTCAACTTCGCACAGCGGATGTCAGTAAGTAACCCATTAACTAAAGCATTCTCTATCTGAAACTTAATTATTTATTTACTCTTGCATATTTCCCTCAGACTATCTCCACGAGGTGCGCGTTTGGTACTCCCAACTCTTTAACAAGATATCCCACTATCTGTATGGAAATGGCGGACCCATCATCATGGTTCAGGTGGAGAACGAGTACGGCTCTTACTTCGCCTGCGACCTCAACTACCGAAACTGGCTGCGCGACGAGACTGAGAGCCATGTCAAGGGAAACGCGGTGCTGTTCACCAACGACGGGCCCGGCGTTTTGCGCTGCGGCAAAATCCAGGGTGTCCTGGCCACCATGGACTTTGGAGCCACCAAGGACCTCAAGCCCACTTGGGCCAAGCTGAGGCGGTTCCAGCCCAAAGGTCCGCTGGTCAATGCGGAGTATTATCCCGGCTGGTTGACCCACTGGACGGAGCCGATGGCCAATGTCAGCACGGAATCCATTTCGCAAACTTTCAAGTATGTTTGACTATTTAAGGAAGCTTTCTAGAGACTGATCACGGTTTATATCATTGACTTGCCTTTTAGAGATATGTTGGATAGTGGCGCCAGTGTCAACTTCTACATGTTCTACGGTGGCACCAACTTCGGTTTCACGGCCGGCGCCAATGAGATCGGACCCGGCAACTATATGGCGGACATCACCAGCTATGACTACGATGCTCCCATGACGGAGGCCGGTGATCCCACGCCAAAGTACCTGGCCCTGCGTCGCATCATTGCCCAGTACCTGCCGTTGCCCAATCTGCCGGTGCCCGGACCCGTGCCCAAGCGATCCTACGGAACTGTGCGCCTCGCTAGCTGCTGCACTCTACTCTCGCCGGAAGCGCGGGAGCGGCTTTCCAAGGGCTTCGTGCAGTCGGCGAAGCCAAAGACCTTCGAAGCTCTGGGTCAGTACTCCGGCCTGGTTTTGTATGAGACCTGGCTGCCGAGTTTCAGCCGTGATCCGAGCATCTTAAACGTGGCCGGGGTGTCGGATCGCGGCTATGTCTATGTAGACGGAGAGTACGTGGGTCTGGTGGCAAGGGAGACACCCGCATTTGACATTCCGCTAAGTGTCAGTGCCGGACGCAAGCTGCAGATTCTCGTAGAGAACCAGGGACGGATCAACTACGGTCGGCAGCTTAATGACTTCAAGGGCATCGTCCGGGACGTGCGGCTGGACAGGAAGGTGCTGACTAACTGGAACATGACACAGTTCCCGCTGGAGTCGTACGACAACTTGGAACAGCTCATAGCTCAGTCGACAGAGGCGGCTCGCCTGGGCTTCCAGGAGCTCCGGAAGCTGCGCACAATGCTTCGCACTGGGCCGGCTATCTACCATGGCCAGCTGGAGATCCAGAAGGAGTCGGATCTCGCGGACACCTATCTGGACATGGCCGGCTGGGGCAAGGGCATTGTCTTTGTGAACGGAGAGAATCTCGGCCGGTACTGGCCGCTGGTAGGGCCACAGGTCACCCTGTATGTGCCGGCACAGGTGCTCAAGGTGGGCTCCAACCGCCTGGTCGTGGTAGAGTACCAGCAGACGCCCACCTCGCTGGAGCTGCACTTCCGGGACACCCCCATTTTAAACGCGAGAACCGTTTAGGTCCAGGGCGGAGGACTAACGACTGACGACTGACGACTGAGGGCCTTCGCCACGTGCATCCATCGCCATACATCATGCAACATCCGTTAATGTAGATCTAAATGTAAATTTATGCGGTTTAAGTTCTTTGTGAGGCATTAAAGCGACCCCGGGGCGGACGCGTACAGTCTGCCTCGTTATCCTTTTGTAAGAGACTCATTAAAGATGTGGGGGAACCGGGGGAGCTGAGACGGAGACAGGGAAGGAAACGGCAAGGAGCGGCAGGCTCGGGCATGTGTGACCTTTGTGCTCTGGCCAAATTAATCCCAAATGATTGAAATTGTAATCTACAGAAATGCGCTGATGACGAGTTCCATCCAAGTCAAAGGCGGCTCGGGCCAAGTGTCGCGTCTTGGTTCGTTGATTTTTAGGTAGCTCAAACTTTTTTATGGCTGCTCCGAATCACTCCATGTCTTCGAGGAACTTTCCTAGCTGATTAGTCCTCTTAGCTACTCTTGATTTATAGATGAGTATCAGTCTCGAAAATTAACTTATTTATAGACATACCTATTCAATATTAAATTGAGTTACAAGCTTGTTTCAAAATAAATATAGGATTTTAACAAGTTTTTTTTTGTACCTCTAAGCTTATTTAACAGAAACAGTTTTCTTTACGTGAGTTATTTTTAATCGAAACAAAAGTGAAATACAGGCTTGATAAATGGGATTATAAATAACACAAAGGTGCCCAAGAAGTCTTAAGTATTTTAATATTATTAAAAATAATAAAAGCTGATTAATGTTATTAACAATAATAATAATAATATGTAATAATTATAATTATAATATTAATATAATACCTAATACTTCTTAAAGGAATTTGGACCCAAAAGTGTTGCAGAATATAACTATATGTCTTTAAAAAAAAACCCTTAAGACATACACCTTTCAAGACCTTACAGCCTTCATATAATTCTTTTATCCTAAACCAAACTATTATCCTTGAGAATGCATTTTAATATTTATACCAACTTGAATAGTTTCCAAAATATTTTAGCTATCCCCAACCTGCCCTAGGCCTGTAATAAAATATTCACTTAAATTGCACTTTAGCCACCTGGCCTGTGCCTGTGCCTATGTATGTGGATGCTATTTTGGTCCAGAGTGCTAAGGGCCTTAGAATCACTCCCCGCGTGGCCATCTCCGGTTGCTGTAATGAGTCCGGCAGCCCCAGTTGTTGCTGCTTGTTGCTGCTTGTTGGCCGGGTTAATTAGTATGGCTGGTAGGCACACTCACATGCAGTGGCTTACATTTTAAAGCATCTTTTAGGCGCAGCTGCAGCTCAAGTATTTGCTGGCTACACACGCCGTAATTGCCCTGTTGTCGTCCGAGTTGACATAAAACAAGTTAAGACCCAGGGGCAGTTTTAAAGCGCCACCTCATGTCATCCGTGACACGGACCCCAGACCCCAGACCCCAGACCCCAGATCCCAGACCCCAAACTCGGGACTCGGGACAGTAGTGTCCTTGCGGGCGAGTGCTCTCCTAATGGCTGGCGTTGCGTGCCCGGCCACCGGATGTGTGCCATACTCATCCCGGAATCTGGTTCCCTGCATTGATGTTGCTTTTTATTAGCTCTCGCCGCCGGCTGTCAATTGATGACATTCATCCTCCATAAACAATGTTTGTGCCCTCGCCGGCCCAAAAGATGTAAAACAAAGCAACGAAAAAAAGCAGCCTGCCTGAGAAATTTCCCAAAAAAGTTTTATTGTGTGTGAGTTTTTAGCACCCAATTGAAATGAGGATCTCATCGGCTAATCAGGCAAATTTACACACTGTCAGCCTGGGATTTGTGCCATACAATTATCAGCAGCCTCACGTAGTTCACAAACAATCCCCCAAAGACCCCATTATAAACTGCACTTTGGTTGTAAGGAATTTGCCAGCATTAAGTGAAAATTCTCTTTTTATCTTCTTTAAATTGGAGGGAAGCTGGTCAAGAAATTTAATGGTTGAATAGTAAAACATTGTGCCATAAAAACTTGGCGACGATAATAAAGAGAGACACCCCAGGAGATCAGGCGGAATATAAAATCTGTTAAGAAATTTTGAATAATTGCGCCAAAACAGGCTGAAAAATAAGATGAGAAATTTGATTTCTTTGTTTTTTTATGATGGTGACACATTTTTGTGATAACCGTATTATATTTTTGATGTTCCGGTTTCTTATTTTAATATTCTAAGGTGGAGAAAATAATTCTTGCTATTTCCAAGGTTGTTGAAATTGTGGAAATTGTTTTTCTTCTTTGATAATATAAATAAAATTGATAAATGGTATGAACATATATATTTATAATGCATTTTTTAATGTCGTTCTATTTGAATTTTTTTTTAATAAAACAGTCTTGACACATAAATCCCCTAAACAATATTAAATGATCACTATGCACATTCTAAAAATTTAATTTCAAATATATTATTTAAGATTTAATATTTTTAGCTTTAAGCGAGTTCAAAACCCATTGAAAAATCTATATAGAAGAATATTTAAAAAGGAAAATAACCATTTTTTTCAGAGAATTTAGGTTGGTTTTAACTAAAACTCCTGATCATTTTCTAAAAACCGCACTGATTTAATATTTAGTACTATTTTAAAAGTATTTCGCACATTTTTGAAATCAAAAAAAGACTTTAAGACTCACAGATGCAAAGAATTTGAGGATTTTGAAACAAACTTTCACTGTTCTTTGTTTCACTTTTGTGTCCTTTCTAGCTGGGAGTCGCGTGACGAACGCGCCGAGAAGTATGCAACAACTGAGCGACAGATCGAAGCGGCAACGGTCCTTTATAAAAGCAGCGGATGGCCAGGTGGAAGGGAAGGATGGCGGACGGACGGGAGGCAGGAGACAAAGCCGAAACAGGAAGCACGAGCGGCGGACCACGAAGGCAAGCCGATTGTGTTCGTGCCCCTGTGCGTGTGTGTTTGCTCGGATTCGTGCATATCAACAATTGGTCGAATAGAAACTGAGGCGTTGTTGGCGAGGAGGCGAGTGTGGGTGGGCCTGTGGTGTGTTCGTGTGTGTGTGTGGATGCCAGTGGGAAAGCGAAACCGAAAGCGCAGAGTAAAAAATATGCCTCCTCGCCGAGCAATTGAATTGAACGGAAATTCTGTTTGCATATGTGAATAAAACATATGCAAAAAGTAGGCGAAATGCGTAAAGAGAAAAAAATATTAAAAAAGAGCGATATAAACGGTGGGATGGGGGGAGAAAGGTGAAAGCAGCTAGCAGAAAGGACAACGGTGCAGCCAACTGGATGGCCAACTGGCGAAATTAATTTCAATTTCACTTATTTTCGTGCTCTCTGGCTTTTTGCGTACATTTTAATATTTATGATTTACCTGGCACATTGTTTGGTTTTGTCCCGGCTATTTGTCCAAAAAAGTTTTAATTAAAATTATTTACAGGTGCGGGTAATTGAGCAAACAAAACTAGTGTCCTTACCAAGCAAACACACAGCAATAATAACAATATATTAATAAATTCGAGTTAAATTAATTTCAAAATAATAAATAATTAATATGTTTATCTTTTTTCTTGTCGCCTATGTTTTATACTTAA
>JAEIIH010008511.1:0-29548 GCA_018904745.1 Drosophila orosa
GAAATTAGAATTATAGGCATTATTTTCGAATATCAGAGAGCAGCAAAGCTGAGCTAACAAGTCGTGCTTAAAACGCATTCAAACCTTTAGAAAATCCTTGCCAATTTCCAAATGGTTCTAATGGGTTTTCTGTTATACACTCTTCATAGATACAAATTTTAAAAAGGTTTTACTCTAGCCCTACTAACCCTAAAATACCCTTCAAATCATTGATGGTATTGCTGCAGGCCAAGTTGCTTATGGCCTGGTCAAAGTTGCTGTTGCTGGTCGGCTGCCCAGCCACGCCACCAGCTGTTGGATGGGTTCACTGCGGAAATCTCAAAAGAAATCTGATTGTGGACAAAACACAAAAAAAAAGAAGGAAACTTCTCTACGAAGTTTAGGCAGCTAATTAATTAAGTTCCCTGTGCTGGGAGGGCAATTTGACATGAAACGAGGCACGGGAATAATTTCATTCGCAGACCTTCCGGCCAGCTGCAATTTTAAAGTGCATGTGGGAAACGGGCTGGGAAAATGGAGGAAAATTGCTTTAACTCCGTCGCTGTGTCACCGGCTTATTAACATGGCATAGCCAATGTTAACAAATTGCATTATCCGAGGAACAATCGAGGCATTCCGGACCCTCGCCTGCCATAGCTTTCACAGAAAAAATCGGTTTTTTCCGAGTGTGTTTTTAAAATTCAACGGAAAGTCGCCGCTGCAGACAGTGTAAATATGTGCACAGTGGGTGGAATAAGTGCTCGGCCGCTATCGACAATATGCAAACACCATATATGTACATATATATATATAAGTATATATATATATATAGCACACACATGTGTGTGACTCCGCACGCTTCAGGTGTTAATGATATAATTTTATTTCGTGTACAAGTAAATTTCATTACCCTTGATAATGGCCCCATATCAAGAGAGTGTCCTCAAGCGTTGGACAGCATAGGGGGCTTTTCCGGGGGGTTTTCCGGAGGGGCGGTGGTCTTGCCAGTGAGTGTCGGTTAATGATAGCCGCCGATTTCGAGAGCCCCCAGGATTATAGCGATTTTATGCTCTTGTTTGGCCCGACACAACTGACAGCGAATGTCATTTAAATTTGTTGAAATTAATTCGTTTTTAATAAAACAAAGTTTTTATCAATTGCCGAGTTGATAAAGAGAGGGGTTTTAATATATATTAAATACACATACCTTTAGCCATAATGCTGGAAAACCTCTTTAAATTGTTTACTTATTCAATACATTTATTTTATTTGTAGTTATTATTGTACGTTATTATCTTTAAAAATTAATTCGTTGTTTATTTGAAATCCCTTGAATTTAAGCTCTTAAATTGTATAGTATTTAAAATATTAAGAAGTTTATTTAAAGCTGTTATGGTAAAGTTTGCAAGTTAATAAATACATTGAATGTAATAAAAATAACTATTTTATAGTCAATAAAGTGTATTAGGGTTCCTTTCAGGATTACACCACCAATTAATTTATTTTAAATCAATTACAACCGAAAGAGCCATAAAACAAAAGGCGGACAATTAACGATATTGTCTACGCAATAGCAGGACAGATCCAAAAAGCATTTGCTTGTATATAATTTGGCTGCATAGTTCACCGGTTCCTACTCCTCGGAATGCCACAGATACTATTCTTGATGCGAATTCATTCGCTTATTGAAATATTATGGACAAAGGACAAAGGGTATGCAAAATATGTTGTTCAATCCAGGCAGAGGGACTGGGACTGGGACTGGGACAGGGACTGGGGGCGGCGTATCAACAGCAACTTCGAATTCGGCCTGATAAATATTAATGCTGTGCAAAGTGCGCACTGAGCCCTTGTGGGCAAAGGACTTTGGTGTCCTGTCCTACGTCTCTGCGTCCTTGGTTCTCGGCATCGACTGCCGGGATCCTGGCGGCATTAATATTCATTTCCATGGCTACAATAACAAGGGCGCGGCCACAGGAGGCGACTGCCATAAAGGCAACAACAACAAGAACCACACCAGCATCGGCGACAGGACAGTGGCAGGACACGGTGGCCAGGATCCTCCTTCTGGGGAATGCCAGCGTGTGTCAAAGGAATTGTTGAGGCAGGTCACAGGCAACCCGGTGAGCGGAGACCCCACCAACACGCATTCGCCAATGCTCGGTGCCCGCTCTTTGACATTCATTTAATTGACTCCACCGTCGGTTTTGCATTTCAAATGAGGCGTGAATTCAATTTTTGCTTTGGAAATTAATTAAATTTCTACGGCCTGCTCTCTCGTTTGGCCCAAAAAACCGCAATACAAGAAATTTAAATATAAATTTAATAAGCCTGCCAAGAAGCATTGTCTCAGGCCGCTTCTCTCCTTCTCAGTAGCTTCTCCGAGACTGCCGCTGGCATTTTCATCATTTTATTTTATTATTATTATCGCTCTGGCAGGCTCCCAAAAAAAAAGAAAGAAAGAAATTCAAGAGCCGAGATAGGAAGTCCTGCTGAGGATGCAGAAGGGAATTTTGAATGCTCTACATTTAAAGTTTGGTTTATAACATTTATTTTACTTGGGAAAGTCAGAGAAGGATAATAATTTAAATATAGACAGAGGCTTTGTTGAAAATTCCAAATGCTAAAATTAATAATATTTTTGTTATTATATATTTATTTATTTCATATTTCGCAGGACAAGAAGAAATAATTTCCTTTATATTCTAGTAATGCGTACAATTATCATGTTATATCTTCCTTGTGGTCTAAAAAATATCTTACATTTTGTTAAAATAAATTATATTAAGACCTAACAATATTTTCAAACCAAATTAATAATATTTCTGCTTTATTTATTCAAGGACCTGCTACATACTTTGTTGGCAAGAGTATGCCAAACGGCAAGAAGCCAAGAAGAATGCTCGTCCTTCACACTTTGTCAATGAGAGTTGGGTGTGAAAAATGAAATTATAAGCAGGACGTTGGGCTGGAAAGGCAACTCCTTTGCCAGGACAACTCCTGGCAGCATCCGCATCAGCATCAGCATCAGCTTCAGCGGCATCGTCATCGGCATCATGACAGTTGAGAATACATCTTAGGCGCATTTTAATTTCATGCTTTGCTTGGCTCGATGTTTCCCGGAGCTTTCCCTTTCCCGCTTTTCCGCTTTCCCGAGTATCTCTCTCTCTCTTTTTGATTGTTGCTGCGTAATGACATTTAATGTCCATAGACAGACCATAATTGACAGCGGGATGGGGTGAGGAGGGATTGCCAGCGGATCTTCATGCGCGACTGCACAGCAGTTAAATTCCGGCCGACTGTCTTTCCTTTGTACATGTCCTGTATATCCTTGTGTGTGTATATGTTTTGTAGGCCGACATTTGGCAGCCGCTTTTGGCCATTTGTTCTGCCATTGAATGGGCCAAAACGACGGGCGGAAAGTGACGGTATGCTGGCCATAATTTGTGGCCCAGAGTGCAGTTGAAAGCTTTCACGGTTCGAATTTAATTGTGCGACAACGCTATGAGCACGAAGGTGAAACTGGATGATTCTAACGAAATAATGAAGGATATCCCATTTCTGGTGAGCAGAGGGGGGCACGAGGCCATTATATCGTGAGCCAAATGGCGAGTGATTCCAGATGGCAGGCCATTAATGGGTTCGCCATTTTGTGTGGCATAACAGGGGAAGCTGAATGGCTTTTACGATTTATAGATGGAGAAAAAACAATTAATTACAGCAATTTAATTATATATTATTAAAATATTAGATATAATAAAATGTAGGAGTTTGATTTGCTTTTATTCTAAGGCACTAACAATATTTGTACATTAAATTTCCTCTATTTTATTTAAAAAGCCTATTATTTTAAAACTCTTAGATCTTAGCTTGTTAACTCTGGTAAACAAGTATTCAATAAACCCAGACTAATTAAATCTATTCCAGTGAATATCTGTTAGTGCAAAACTTAGCCCACATGTCGGGCTTGTGTTTGAACAAAAGCCGTCCAACAACTCTGAAGTGCAGCTGTCCAAAAGGCTTTTATGCACTTGACTTGGCTTGATGGCGGACTGACTGACTGACGGCCCGGGCAAAAGTTCATTAAATTAATTAATGGAAACTTGCCGGTGATGCATTTTCGGTGAGTATCATGTGGCCGATGGAGTAAGCCGCATCTGAAGTGGCTCCGACCTCGTTTTCCCTTTTCCCTTTCTGGAAACGGCAGAGTCAAAGCCAAATCCTATGGCTTAGAAACCGCCCGGTGCACTTAAGCCGGCTCACTTTAAGTTGCCAGGGCGGGGAGAGGGAGAATCCTTGCCTTGAATCCAAACCAAACCAATCCAATCCCGACTTGCCACCAACATGCGTATCCTTCGCGTGGCAGTCGAACAATGAGCCACCGCAGGGCATCACCTCCCAAAACCACCTTCGATATCGTGGCCAAAAGCCGTCCCACCCACCATTACCCCCCCTTTTCGGCAACAACAATGGCAGCTCCTTGAGCTGCCAGTCAACTCCAGCCAGGACTCGAAACCACCATTCATTCCACCATCCAGCCCGCCGAACTCAGCTGAAACCCCACCGAACTGAGCCGCGTGATGCATTTGATCTAAAACCAGCAAAATGGCAGAGTGCATGGGTGGAGCGGGAAAGGGGACTTCCAGAAGGTGGCCCGGGGTCTCAAGCAGGAGTTCGTTTCAGGCATGGCAACTACTTGAACCTCTGTACTTGGTGTCGGTTCACTGGTTCGCCCTATTCGACTTTCTTGATTTGTGTACTTGAAAAGCGATTCCCAAAGATGAGCTCAAGTCTTTACATTGGCTTAACTTGAACTGAAATGGACAGAACATTTTAATCAAGAGCTGAAAAATACGAGAAAGATTTATGGAAGTCGGGGAAACTAGGCTATTCATATTATTCAATTTATTACATATTGTTCAAGAGTTTTTCAATCTATTTAACTCAAAATAGGAAAAACTCAAATGGAAAAAATAGTATTATAACGAAAAATGTGCTTAGGATAATGCAGTATATTATCATTGCTAACTTTTGTTATATTTATAACTTTGTTACTAATTTTTAATTATATAAATTTAGTTAGATTTTATGAAGATGGTATCCCACAACTCTAATCCAGCCCTGTTTTCCTGCCTTAGAAATTAATTAAGGGGCACGCGCTGAGGCAGACAATGCATTCGTTGTTGCGTAGCGCGGAATGGTTGTAGGTGCTGCTCCTACCTGTGTCTGTTCCCACCTGGCCACCCCGTTCTCTTGGGCTTGTTGTTTTCCAGGGCAAATATTAATTTTCGCACCTTTGGCTGTTGTTTTCACTGCATTTTGGCATTGTTCTCGGCCTGACAGTAGGGTTTCAAGGCTGCCACAATGCCTGATTGTTGATGGCTGTGAGAGGATCCTGCAGCACAAGTAGCAGCAGCAGGAGAACAAAAAAACAGCAGGATACTCAGGAATACTGGGAAATGGAGCCAGGGTCTCGTAATCAAATCAGTCTGCATTTAAATGCATGTTGAGCTCATTTAAATCATCTGGAGGCATTCGCACATGCCCATTCCCATCACCTATCACCTGAGCTGTAGCTGCTTTGGAGTCTGGTTCGAGGCAGAGATAGTTTTGTGTCTGTAGAACTTTATTCGGAGATGGGTAAGTGCTTGAATTTTGGTTTATTTGATTTAAATACTAATTCAAGTTGGAATTTTTAAACAATTAATAATTAAATATGTCAAAAAGTTTTATATATTTTTTAAATATATTTTTGATTTCCAAATGTTGAGAATTTGTTAAAAAACTATTATAACTTTGTATGTACGATTTATTTTATATTTTGGAGACCTACAATGAAAGGGACTCACGCTACCATCGCCGACTGACGTTGCTTTCTGTTGATTTTCCGTACGTGCCGCTGCCACCGGAGGCACAGCCTCCTCCTCCCAGTTTCCTGCGGCCTCCTGTCGCCCAACTCCTTAGTGCTTAGTCCAAACCGGACTCGGCATAATCTCGCACGTAATTTGTATGTATGCGACACAAATGTCCGTTGCACCTGTCGCCCAACCTTCGTTTCCTCACTTCCCGCCGCCCCTCTGCTGACATTTTCCTGGTCTGTCTGCCCTAGAGGAAAACTATTGTCTGGCCAAGTTGTTGACAGGCACGTTGACGTCATTGTTTCGTAATTTGTATCCTTAGCTGGCGCATTAGAGCCGAGTTTATGGCCCTCCTCCGCCCGTTGCCGGAGAACTTGCCAAGAGTTGTAAAGGGATCTTGGCTCAATTTTTGTATTGTTTATTTGGCCAAGTTCTTATTTTATGCAATTTTTTTGGTCTCGTTTTTGACTGGCTGAGTTCACATGAATAATAAGTGTCAAGGTTTTAATTTATTTAAATATATTTTGATTTTCTTGCTAACAGTGCGTATGAGTAATATATTGCTTTTTGTACAACTTATGCTGTCATCTTTTATTATAAAAAAAATCCCCTCTAAAACATGAACTTTATTCAGATTGCCACATCATATTTAATAGATCTCCCTGGGTAATGGCAAAAATACGTGAATTCGTGTGCCGTTTACATGCTCAAAGTTTCCCAAAAAAAAGCTAAGCCGCTTATGTCAGCCATTCAACACGAAATGGGGGCTTGGTCTCAGCCTCTGTCTGGCCGTGAGCTAAAAGCCAGGGAAATAGGAACCAGGATCCGGGATCCAAAAGCGTGGACCTCTCCCATCATATCGATGGGAGACGCTAAAAAAAAACAACCCCACCGGTGCAACTCGTGTTCATTTGTGGCGGAAATAACTTTTTGGAGCCACATTTCACCTGGCCGCACACATACCCCTTTTACACTGAAAAAAGAACAATCTCTAGTGGTCTAAAAAAGCTAGAAAAAATGCGAGTGGTCTGAGTGGCAGAGACGTAAAGTCCATTACTATTAAAAAAGTTTTTTTTAGAGCCACCAGGGAAAGTTTCTTTGTGGAGGGCCTAAGCACAAAGATGACATCAAAGTTGTGCGAGCTTAATGCGAAGGGAGCAGAAGGGTTGAGGGAGAGAGCTGGCTGGAAAAGTTACCTCACATGTTTAGAGCTGCTGTCGAAAGTTAACTCGGGACCGCTTCCTTGGACAGCCTTTGGCAACTTTGTTGCAGGATCGAGTACAAAATGCACTCGACTGGATTAAAAGATTACCAGGGAGATTATGAATCCTACGGCTGTGAAGGGTGAATGCGGGAACATCGGAAAAGCGGGCGAACAAGAAAAGTGGAAAGCGGCCAACCCTTCAACCAGCTTTTCTTTGACAGGTAAAATCTCCAATATTTGTACATTCCCCCCTCCTGTCAGTTGCACAAACTCGCCATTGGACCCCAATTCAATTTCAATTTCAGAGTAAACCCTTTCCAGCCTCCCAGATCGACCCTAATTTAACGCGTTGACAATTTTTAATTTTTATTTAAAAACTTTTACCTGGCGTCGACGACGACCCTCAATTCAAATCAAATTTTTTCAGCTTCTCACCTCGCGCCACCCAAAAAAAAAAAAGTTGTTTTGCTCATTAGAAATTCGAAAAGGTTTTCCCTTTTTCCCCTTCCCTTCCCTTTCCCGGCCACCACAACAAACAACAAACTTTGTGCATTAATTTCATTGCTCGGACAGAAGCTGGGAAAACCTTGAATGACAACAAACCGCTCCAAAGAGGTTTTCTTTCGCCTTTCCAAAAAAGTTTTCGATTAAGTTTTATGCCTTCAATTCAGTTTTTTTTCTCTTGCCGTTCACCTAAATTTCTTTGTAAGCTGTCAGAGATTTTCAGCTTGTAAATTGTGTGTCCACTGTCCAGTTTTTTGTTGTTTTTATATTTTTTCTCTTTTTTTTGTTGGCCAAATGAAGTGCGCAGATTGTTTACTTAGGGCGTTGGGTGTTAAAGGATTGCCAGAGGTAGGCTAGGGGTTAAGAGCAGGGTGAATAAACTTAATGAATTCGGTTTTATGTTATCAGAAAACCAGCCCAAGGGCAAGATTTGCTTAAGAGAAAAGGGGAAGTCTTATTGCTTGCGCAAAATACTCGTAAATAAAGTGCGTTTAAAATGTTTTGTTTAAAGGAAAGGTGGATGCAAAGGAAAACAATTTAATGACTTAGAATTTCGTTATGTTTTAGATAATCTATTATATATATTATATATTATATAAATAAAATTACCTGAAAAATGTATGTTAATTCAAGTTCACGTCCTTTATATGTTTTGAATTTAATGAATTTAATTTACCTAAACATGTACCCATTTCTGTTAGCTTTAATTTAATTTCCCTATGAACCCAAATCCCTGTCAGACTATTGATGGCCCCTGCTTGACAGAGTGACCTGTGTCCAGGACCTACGTTTCTGACTGAACCCCTCTGCATAATCTGCTCCTCTTCTTTTTTTCTGGCCTCCTGCCATTTCATGGCCGTTGACATGGCAGTCCGCCATCGATGACCCCCTGTTTCTGGCCATTTCCGATGGCTCTTGGCCAGAAGCGTTTGTGACAGGCACTCCAAGGGGACTGCAGAAACTGCAGAGTCGGCTTAGGCTACGCTCTTCTATTTTTTTTTCCTAGCTTCTGCTCCTGCTCCTCCATTTCCAGGACACGCACTAGTGTATGCCTCGCATATCCCCAGGATTAGCCCGGCAAAGTAAATTTCAAAGCCGGCATAAGTTGAGTTTTGTCACGCGCCAGCCGAGAAAAAATTCCCAAAAACGGCGTGGAATCGCATCGAATGGGATAGAGTCGAATCGAATCGAATCGAATCGAATCGAATCGAATCGAATCCAGGAGAATGGAGAGAGATCCTTTGCCCGGCAACTGAAGGCACTGAAATGGAAACCGTGTGTATGCGAAAGGCGTATTATGTTTTCAATAAAGGTATATGTATGTGGCCGGCACTACAAGCATTCCGCTCCTCCTCTGTCATGCAAATCGCCTGCCTGCCTGGAAATGTTAACACTTGAGCGACTCGGATCCGTCGTCCCAAGAAAAGCTCCTGGAGCAAACATGAAATATGCCACAAATTTTTTTGTCCCGGCCGGTCACAGGAATGTGTGTGTGTGTGCCAGTCCAGTCTGAAATAGAGAAGGAACTGCTGGGCCCAAGGCAAATAAATAACGAAACCCGCTCCGCAACATTTCGGCAAATAATCGCATAAAGCATTTCGGGGCTGCCCAGCTGCTGGGTTGCCTTAAGGACATGGAGAAGGATAAGGGAGCTACGCCATTGTTTGCTAAGCGATTTGGTTTCGGGTTGGCATTAACTGCGGTTTCCCTCTCAGCCCCCTTAAGTAACGGCAAAGGACCAAATGCTGCTCCTTTGAAGTGAAACATGGACACGGACTGTCATCAATTTTTCATAAACTAAAGAGCCTTCTGCATTTGTGACGAGCTATCTGTGGGAATTTCTCATAATATTGGACAAATAGTAAGGGAATTAATAGGTGAACTAAGCTGGGATTAATTTAAGTAATGAATTTATTGTCAAGCTAGAAAATACGTTTATATACTAAGCTTACCTTTGTTTTTCCTGGTTAATTCTTATCAAAACAAAATAAAACCTGTTAAAACTCACATATATTCAGAGAATGGCCCAAACTTGCCTAAACATCAATCCAGAAAAACTTAAAGAAAACTCAAACAAACCAGTTTAGGATTTGTTGGGATATATTTACATTTCCCAGCCTCTTATTTTCCATTCGCTTCAATTCATAATCGATTAGGCAGTCAGCCTTTGGTTTACTCAGCTCATTTGAGACAAGCTTTTCCGCATTTGGCCTCAAGGGGTTTTCTTCCCAGTCCCTCTACTTCTGCCAACCCCTGTCCTACCATCGCCAGCTCATTTCCACTTAAGTGTACAGGAAATCAACACGTAAAATTCCAATTAATTCCGCTTAGCTAAATAAATCGTTTCAACGCAAAACATAAACTGATCATAAAACTTAATAACCAAAGGCACACACAAACATAAAAGCGAACACACATGAGCACACAGATACTCACTCACACGCAACGCTGATGTCAGTGGTGTAGGAGGGATGTCTTCAAGGGGGATACCTGGGAATTAAGTGGAGAATATGAAATGTATTGAAATAAAATTACTATACATTTTTCCTTGGTTTTTTCTTCATTTGTATATTTTAGAAGAGTGATAGAATTTATAAATGGATTATTTTAATACGAATATGATTTTGTAAATACTATAAAAATAATATTTGTTGTTGAAATGTGTTATAATTTTAGTAAAACATTTCATAGCATTTTCAAAAAAATCCCTCTTGGCCTGCGCCCCTGCTCTAAGGGATAATTGGCCATGTATGCGTTGTGTAAACAGTTTTTTGGGCTATTTGCTTATCGGCAGAATTGCAAGTTTGTGGGGAAAACTTTTTGTGCTGATTAATAAGAAAGTCCTACGGATAGGGGAAAGCGGAAAAGCGGGAAAACCCGGCTGGATGTGTGTTATAACCAACGAAATTGAGACATTAGCCAGCTGGGCACGCGATTCCTTTTGCGATTCGCATCTTTGGGGCACATCGCAAACGCATAAATCCAATTGAAAGTGCTTAGCTTTGATTTTTGCTCTCGAGCCCACTGGACTTCGTATATCCGTATATATTATATACTTATGTACTATATGTCCCGGTCGTGGACTGGCTTAGCCGCCAGCTAGCCATGGGTAACTGCCACAGCTCCTTTGATACCAATTGACCTCAGCCTGGTCCCCCATCGGGAGTTTAGTTTCTCCGGATCGGTGCGTACGTGTTAGTTTTTATGCACGGCTTTTTCAACACTTGGACACTTGAGTGTCGAGGGCTACGTGCCGCAATTTCCATCGACAGAGTTATCGGGACATGTCCATATATTGATAAATGCTCAAAGTGAAACATGCACAGAAAGAAAGGAAGTGAGGAAACAATATGGTCTTAAAATCTACTAATAATGGTATCAAAAACCATGATAAAAAATCGTATATTGTACAAAATAAATGTACACAGAACATTGATTGAATTTTAACATTTGATTGCATTCTTTCAGTCAGCTTTTTACGGGACTGCAAACCTCTATGTCATCCTGTAAACTTATTTTTTTAAACACACTTGGTTTTATTCGAAATTCTACTTTAACTCTCAATTTTAAACCTGAAATTTCAGCTCTTAAAATATATTTGGAGAATTTTAAGTGTAATTTTACAAAGGCACTCCCATTTCCCTTGCAGTGTAGGAACCTAAGTAACCCCGCCTCTCGCCACGGACCAAACCCCCCTTTTCGAATAGAACAAATATTTAGCTGTATGCCTGGCGGCGGTGGAAATTAAGTCACGTCGCTGCAATCGCGCACAGCAGTTGAAAGTTTTTCCGAGCCGCCGACAGAGAGAGTGAAAGGGACAGAGACTGGGAGAGAGAGAGAGAGAGAGAGAGAGAGAGAGAGAGAGAGACCGGACTAAAATGAAAGTTGTTTGGCTGCGTGGAAAATGGTTTTTGGCAATCTTGAAAGCGCTTTGCTAGAAAGAGCTTCTCCGAATATTGAAATGCCATTTTCAATGCAAATGCAGAAAGGCAAAATTAATGATGTTCATTTCCTGCAGCCAGTTGGAAAAACCCCTACTCCTCGACCGGGGGGAAAACCCCATACCCCATACCCCATACCCCATACCAGTGAAAAACATTCAGCCCGCACAGCTTACAGGAGAATTATGATTGTGAAACAATAGACTTTTCGCCATGGTCTGGAGGCCGAATCGTTTGCTGCAGGCGGCGTGCAACAAGATTTTCGCATTAAGCTGAAACAGTCAAACCTCCTTCCCCTCACCATAGCCCCTACCATAGTACACTGGGAAAAAATAATTCTAATTTGCAAATATATTTAAATTTTACTAAAGGGTTTTTGAGTAATATAATAGTTGCTGCAGCAAAGGCTTTCTTTAAAAAATAACAAAGTATTATTAAAAATTATTTTGATATTCCTTTTATTCTTTTTTTAAATAGTTTTTTTAATTTTAGGGATTATATTTCGCTCTGTGCATTGAAAGGCCATTACCATTTTCGGTTAGCTGCAGTTTTGCGTTGCAGCTGACGGCGTCGTTTTTGTTTCTTTTGTTCCCCTATACTTGGCAATTTTGTATGCACTTTTTACCGCCGCCCAGTGTGCCACCCCCCCGTATTACCCCCCATCCCTTAGCTTTCAACCAATGCCATTTTCCCCCAACCCCCCGCCCGTCACAGGTTCTTTCCGCCGTTGTTTACATTGTCACAGTTGCCGCTTTTCTTTGCATTCGAAGTTGGGTCTCTTCTCAGCCGAGGTCTGGATCCTGGGCTGGGCTTTATGTTTTGCATTTTATTTGCATCCCCCATCCTGTCCCATCCTGTTCCATCCTGTTCCATATTGCCCACCCCCTTTTGCCATTTCAATTCTCAAGGAGTAGAAGGACATTCGCTGCATTTGCTTAATTGCCTGTTAAAAACCAATGGAAAGGCTTTGACGGAAGCCCGGCAAAAAGATTATTTTTCGGTGTCTGAAAAGAGGCAAACTCAATAGAAAGATTTTTATTGGAAAATATATAGTATTATGTCTTTAAAGGGTTGAACTTTGTATAAAATAGGCAGGACAAGATGACAAAATTCTTAAACCTTTCTTCTTTTATACTTCTCTTATATTACAATCAAATTACATATTTCTCACAAATCAATATATCTTCTTTGTCCCTCTCTTTTTTCTACATTCTACATAAACTTCCTCTTCCGGCAGGTGTAATCTCAGAGCTCTCTCTCAAATTATGCAATTAAATAGTGAAACATTTTGGGTGCCGAAACTTTGTCTGAGCTCCGTCACTCAAAGTCGAACTCAGTCCCTCCTTCTGCTTTCGGGAAATCTCTCCACGGAACTCGCTCAACACTCACTTAGCAGCTTGAATAAAATTAAACTCACGGCGCAAGTTTTATTTTTGGCAGCAGAAAATAAAAAAATGCAGTAAAAAAAGTAACAAATAAAGAACCGAGAAAAAAAAAGCGAAACATACGAAACTTATAGCAAGTTGGGAATATTTCAAATACTGAATGAATTTTGCACATATTTCAAACTTGATTCCTTTTTTCCTTTTCACGTTGGAAAAGTTTGCGTGGCAAGGCAAGTTTTTCCCCGTTTAGTTGCTGCTGTTGTTGTTGTTGTTGTTCTTGCTGATGTTTCACTTCTCAATTCTACTTTTAATTTCTGGCAAAGAGGAGCAGCTGTAAAAAAAAACGAATAAAATTCTTTGATGGCAAAGTTGCTTATGACGCTACTTTTTAAGAGAGCGTCTGCGGGAGGGAATGTGTGTCAAAATTAATTAATTTCATGATTTATGCACGAAAACTTTACCAAGGCAGTTTTTCCATTGGAAAAACGCTGCACTGCACTGCGGGTTAAGTGCTGCTAATGTTGGCCCATTGACCGCTGGCACTCCACCAAACAAAAGGCCACACTTTAACAAAAAAACAAAAGAATAAAAGAATAAAATAACTAAAACTAAAAACGAAATAGAGCAAGTCCAGGCTAAACCTAAACAGGTCACGTCGTCGGGCTGGAAAATAGTTTCCCTCCAAAACTTTGCCACCTCCCTACGGTCAAAAGTTCAAGGAGTCCCCAAAAACTGGACTTGCTTACCAACTGTTGTTATGAACACTGGGAAAAATATCTTAAGAGGTTTTTACATAAGTATTATATTGTAAAGGATTAACTCTAGAAAATAAATGTATTATATTCAGAGTCCTTAAATATCTCAAAAATTAAATCCATTAAATATTTAAAATTTTCATTTTGCTTTCCTTAAATAAAACGTATTCAAAATTATTTTCTCAATAGAAAATCATGTGGTCTTCCTTGGAAAATATTTGTTTAAGTGTCCAGACATTGCTCCTGCATTCCTTGTTGCTATTGTAGGTGTGAACATTGGTTTCAACGCCCCCTCTCTTCCTGATTAGAGGTCCTTTTGGCCGACTCACTCCCGCCCCCCCTTAATCTTGATTGGCAAAGTTGAGTTTTGGGTTTTCCCATTTCCATTTGGCCTCGACGACGACGACGACTGGCTGTGGAAATCCTTTCGGCTGCTTATCGTTTTTGCATTCATTTGTTTTCAATTGTAATTAATCTTGGCCAGGAAAAGTTTCCTTTTGACATTTTGTGGCTCCCAGAACGCTCCTTGACTTCGGCCTTAGTTTGCTGCCAGACTTTTGTATTGTCCTGGCAAAAACTTGGCCCTGTTGTTTTTGGGTGGCGATGGCAACAACGTGTTACTGTCACAATTAAAATAAACTTTCGCCACTAATTGAAAAGTGTCAAGTCTAATTTCTTTAAAGCTTCCCAAAAACCAAAAGTTTTCTTTATATTTTATACTTTTTGCTAAATTATTTGAGTTTTTTTTTTGCTTAGAGAAGTGACCAAGAACACTTCTCAAACTCGTTGCTGAAGAAAGTGGCATTAACCAAGAAATAATTATTGTTTTCTTTATTTATTTGATGCGACTTCGCCTTATTAAATAACATATTTAACTTTCTGAAAGAAGGAAGTCAGTAAACTTTATTGTTATTATTCACATTTTAAGCTAATAAACTGTAGCATTAATATTTAATAAACCCCAACTCCGTAGGACGCCTAATCAAGCATGAATAAATAGATAAATACAAGATTTTACGCTATCTTTCCGCGTCGCATATAAGCGGTTTTTCTCTCAACTCAAGAAGGGGAAATTGAGAGCATTTTGCAATTGCATTAATTGAAATTTTTGCCACATCAAAGGGCACGAAAAAGCCGCAAAAACCTGGAGAGCCCAGACCAGTGAATATTTCCCTTCGCATCCAAAGAGATTTTCCGAAGGGATTTCCCCCGCAAAGCTGCAACCGCAAGAGAACTAATTACACTAAAGTGTCAAGCTAGAGAGAGTGAGTAGTGCAAAGTTTTCTGTCGAAGCCAGTTGGCCATAAGTAATGCCGAACTTTGATATAATAATTTATAAGAATATTCGCAAATTCCAATAGCGGCAGGCAAATACTTTCGCCGGGCTGCCCGAAAGTATGCAGCGGCAAATGCACTCGCAGCAGCACGACACTGGGCGCCAGAAGTATGCAGCCTCGGCGATAACGCAAATCTTTTGGGGGTCGGAGTAATACGAAACTTTTGCCGGGGCGAGAAAACTTAATCCGAGACCAGAGAACTGAGAATTCAGAGCCCAAAGTCAAACAGGCAAACAAATGCCGAGGAGTTGAAGTTGAAGTTGGAGTTTTTGGAGGAGTGAGTGTGAGTCCTGGTTTCTTAAGCTGCCATTCAGCAGTTTCGACTGGCCAAGTATTTAAGCCATTTGCACTAATGAATGCGGTCGCGCATTTTTAAACGTCCGCCGCCCACAAAGAGGGTTCCGAAAAAGGGGTTGATTTGGCCCGCAAAGTTGGCCAACAGAAAGTTTCAACTTATTCGAAACACGTGCAGAATTATGTTCACAGTTTTCGGATTTAAACACCCTGTAAAAGGAGTTATTTTAGGATATAGTGACTGCCAGTAGAAGTAGTAGAACAAATTAAGTACTATTAAAATGCCTTTAATGTAGATTAATACTTTTATTATTTACGGGAAGAAATACAAGCTTTCAAAAATATTTGTATGTAATTTAATAAATCAGAAAATCGACCTTTAATTTTAAGACTAAACTAAGTAATTAATATAAAGGGTATTTCCGACGTCTCATTCCAGTGATATCCCATATTTAGTTTGTTTTTGCGTTTAGCCGCTGATAATTATTTGACCAGAGGAAGAGAAAATGGTGGAAGCTTACAGATAGCCAAGAGCTGTGTTTTTCCCCACCCTTATTTTCCGCGCTTTCCGGGCTCTTGTTCTGTGTGCACTTTTTATGTACATTTAGAGGCTGCCGTAAAATCGCCATTAAAAGCGCCATTAAAGGCTTATGGAACTCAGAGCCATTGTCATTGAGAGGCACCTAGCGAGCCCCCTAAATAATTACCAATTTTATTTAATTTCAGCCTAATCCCTAATAGTGCCAAAGGCGGAGGGGATAGGGAAATTTCTTTTGTTCTGAGCGGAAAAAAATGAACTTGACAATGTTTTTCTTGATGAATGATCGACGAATTGCTAGAGTCCCCCAGATCTGCGTGGGAAAATTTCTGAGTGGGTGGAAAAACACAAGGAAATATAAATATATATTCTGGGCAGACCATAACTTTATCGAATACGAACATTTTGGAAATATGTCAAAGATGTTTCAAGTTACTGTGGAGCAAGATTTAGTAGACCGAGGATGCTCTATTGATATGTCAATAATGGAAAAGAGCATATAACCTTGATTATTCATACAATTAAATTGAAAACATAATTTTGTATTTATGGTATTAAACTCAAGACAGTTTAAACAATGTTTAAATATTTGCATTTTATCATAAAATAAAAATAAGTATTTAGAGTACTTAAAGTGCTCTGTATAATATTGGTGTTTATGTAAATAATATATTAAAAAATATATTTTATAGCTTAATGTACCTTCTTTAAATCGATGCTTATTGATTAAATTTTTGTGAGAAAATAAAAGTTTAAAAAATCAATAATTAAGCCAAAAATGTGTTAATTTCAATTTGGAAATGGGGTTTGTATTAGTTTTTATTCAGTTCATAAATCTGCATACCAGACATAAAAAAAAAAAGTTTAATTAAAATGTTTATGAATTTTTGACCATCTTAATAATGTTACTTACCCCTTATAACATTTTGAAAAAATTGTCAACATGCCTAGATTGACTCGGCTGTTGATGCTGAAAAAGAATATATATGATTTATATTATTTTCACTGCGTTTCAAGCTTCTGACTAAAATTATTATACAATGCAAGTGAGTCCAAAAATATCTTTAAAATCGAATTTCAATATATTATGCCTACGCTTTCCTTCCAGAAATCGACCGGTAAATCTGTGCAAGTGTAATTTATAGAGTGCAACCCAAATGGGTCATATCCACACCCATTAATCCCCCGAGCAATATTCAAATTGTTCGAGCAGCGCGGCCAAATTAGATTGCCACCCACTTGAGTGTCTACTTATAGCGCCTGTCAAACTAACGGCCAAACTAATCCGCCTGACAACATGTCATGGGAAAATAAAGAAAATACTGCGCCCGAGCACACCTAGACACATCAGGAGAAATTAGGGAAGCGCGTAAATAAAAGAAAAACAGATGTTCTGTTATGGTTGTGTTTTGTTCCGCTCGGACAGCTCGTAAAAGCGGGCAAATCGATCGCAGATCAGAGATCGCCGAGAGTCTTCACTTCGCCCACTCGCTGAGGTTTTCCTCTCCGGTGGACACTTGCTGACAGTTTTCCCCGAAAACCTGAGAAATTAAACAGAGCAGCAAGTGCAGCGAGAGAGTACGAGAGAGAGGAGCGGGAAATTAATTTGTGTTTTGATTTAAATTATGTTCAACGCGGCTCGCTTTTCCCGCCGCCCCTGGCGAATTCAATTAAGTTCTAAATAAGAAAAACATGCATAATTTTTATTTCCACCGAATATTATTTATACTTATAATTTATATTTTTCAGAATAAATACCACCGCTCCGCTGGGCGGCTCCATGGCCTGTCATGTCGATCGGCGGTGGCTATGCCAGTGCCATCTTGGACGTTCTTCGAGCCCCACGCGAGAAAATCGCGCGCATCGTTGTTTTTCCGCCGCCTTTCTCGGCTGCCGCCCACTCGCATTTTCACTTTTACACGCCCGAAAAGAAAAGCACACAGCGATTCTAAGTGCAGCATATATAAAATAATATTTTTGTGGCCCAGTGCAGTTTTTTTGGAAATCATGTCACTCGCAGTTGAAAAGTGTGGAAATTCTAGTCGAAAAGTGTGAAAAAATGCTTGCAAACCGATCTCAGTTAAATGTATAAATTAAATTAAAAAATAATAATAATATCAGAGAAACCAAGAATTAACTATTATAAAGAGGTATACAAAATAAAATCAAGTCTAATTAAATTAGGTGACTTTTCTAACCTAAGTTAAACGCCAAGGAAATCCAAAGAATTATCCAAGCTTAACACAGAAATAAAGATGTAATAAATGTCTAATAAATAAACCAAAATAAAAACCTAGACAAATTCTTTCCACCCAAAGAGTGCGATTAACATAGCATACACAAAATATTAAATAAATTCTAAAGTGTTGTAAATTTGCCTCGCTTATTGTTTGTTGATTGTATCTGCGGTGCGTCGTGCGCGTATCTTTGTGTTTGTATCTACATCTATATGTGGTGTATCCGCGAGTGCGTTCGCTTTGTGACATCGCAAAGATTTGACCTCGCACTTCACCCATCAAGTGAATTCATTTGTCGCTCGGACTCACGCGATCAACGATCTCCCCGTCATCGTCATCGGTCGTGTGGATCTTGTATCTTGCAGCTTGTATCTTGGATCTTGGCTCTCCACAGACACAATAAACCGGGCAATTTGTCACACAAAGAAATCATTCTAGTCCACGGAAGCTCTCCTCCCCCACAACTACATAGAGCCAATTGCAATTGAAGTAAGTCCCCCTAGCTATACATACCTATAGATCTTGATGCTATTCCAGTTGGTCTTTTGGGGAATAGGTTCTCTGGACGTCGTCGCATTCAATATTTATGACCCACTGAATGTCCAACATGTGCGCCACATTGCAACAAAAATAGCCGGCATTGAAATGAATTTAGCAAAAAGCAGAAGGAAATCGGAAAAAGCGATCGTGGAAAAATATAGAAAAATCATAGATAGCGAAGAGAGCCATCCGAAAATAAGCAATAGAAAAGAAACAAGAAATTATTAATTAGTTTTTGGACAAACTCACGGTCTGTGTTGTGTTCGACAGCTCTGTTCCATTAATATCGCTATATATAGGCCAGGCGACCATAAATCTTCCGCATCAAATGCAAATAAAAAGAGGAATGGAATTAAATTATGATTCTCACGATACGTTGACAATTTTTATTTGCTTTAACGGGGGGAGGTTCTCAAGAGGAGAAGCCCAAAATTTATGCCTAACCCCGGAATCAGCTGGTGTCCAGCCGGTGGGTCCATAAAATAGTATCCAATTAGCAGCGGAAGGCAAACACTCCGGCAGATGACCCCAAAAACTAAAACTAATTTGTCAGGGTTTCGGTCTCGGACACGGACACGGACACGGACGAGTCGGCTTCCATTTTCCGTATTCGTATACGGTTTTGTCATTACGGTCAATAATTACCGCAAGCATGTCAACCGAAATTATTGCCCAGATAGATTTTCCAACCCCGTTTGCCACACTTCGGTATAAGTGTCCGGCCATGTGTTGCAGTCAAACCGCAAGGACTTTCCCTCCCTCCTCTGAGTGCTGCTGCCCGCCCTGCCGGAAATAATTACTCAGCTTGCTTTTCTTTCGAGGAGAGTTCGGGGCGGCTTCCCGGAGTTGAGGCGGCATCTTGCCCACATTTAATTTATATTATTTGTGCTTCCTTTTGTGCGGCGTGTCCCCGTACACCTTGCTCACCTGGCTTTATTAGTAGTTCACTGTCTGTCGGTCTTTTGGTCTTTTGGTCGGTTGGTCTACGGTATACGTACAACACTCCCCCAAAAGGATTTGCCCCATGTCCTTGCTCCTGGCTCCTGGCTTCTGCTGTTGTCGTTATTCAACCACTAAACTGTGTTTTGGCTTTTGTTGCATTTCCAACCGCATTCCTGTGGCTTCTTCAACTTCTTCGATTTTCCAGTTGAGTTTCTAATAATATTATCGGAATTGAAGAGGGACTCTTCCCCCTCAGATGTGTTGTATATAGTATGTCGCATTTAATATTTAGTCTCCACAAACATCGTGTATTTTGTGTTCTCGAAATGCCATACACTGAGTAAATTATTAAATAACATTAACATCTAGCTCGTGGCCGCAGAAATGTCTGACTGAATCGAGTCGAGTCGTGGCTTTAGCTATTGGTCAAATTCAATTCAATATTGATCGACAATCGGGGCCAGCCAAAACAGAAGGAACGAGCCATAAGGACACGGAAATAAAATCGAAGCGCAAGAACAAAAAAAGGGTTACCAGTTGCCATACACAAGCACTAAAAGAAAAGTTGTGAAGAATCAAGAAAAATTCTTAAAAACTGTTAAATTATATACTCATTTTAATAATTTATGTATTTATTTGTAAACTTTGGGCTCTATTCTAGCTTAGGTAATGGTATAAGTAAGGCAGTTACATGCTTTGATTTTTATAAAAGAGAGTGTATATATAAACCTTACATTTATCTGATTAAGTAAATGAAAATTAAATTTTATAGAATTTACAAGGATTTTAATTTTTGTATATTAATTTTTATATATTTTTTCATATATTTTTATTTAACGAAAGTCGCATTTTCAGTGTCTAAATGAACAATGAATGAAACAAAAAGAAGTATACATACCAGGCTACACTCTCATACTCATATATCTTTGTCAATTCAATGACTGAACTTTTATGGCGGCCATTTACCTGTGCACCAACCACTGTACCTGTGAGTGTACACCAGCAGCTGTGACCCACTGTATCTGTGTCGCAAGTTGTGGGTGTAATTGGAGAGATTCCAGGGGACTCTCGGGGACAGAGGCACTCTAGCACCAGAGGAAGTACGGAGTAATTGCTCGCGATAAGAATCTCAGATTAGATAAATCGGTAAACAGTTAGGTACAGGCCTCGGCTCCCGATAAGCAGCAGCAGATTGGTATCACCAAGCTAATTTATATTCGGCTTACACCCGTCGAGGATGGGGGATTATATATACACATATAGGTCGACTGCAGTGTGTATATCTTAATTTATTCCCTATCTTTACATTGCCTTTGTACATTGTATATTACGATAATTAATTAATATGGTTCGAGAATGTTAACACTATTTCACATTAATGGCAAATTCCTTCTTATCAGCTGAAGGAAAATTAGTGAATGAAGTGCCTAAGTTGGTGAGATTATTGCGATTTAAATTAAAATTTAAAACTTTCCGGCAAGTAACAATAATTTCTCTTGTCTAATTTAAAACTCTATACAAAATTAAGCGGTTGCCTGGAAGTCCTGGCAGCACTTGAAGAGACAGCCCCTGGAAATGGTGAAAATTATAACTAAAGCCATGAATAGGTAATTGAATTTTCGATTTTTTTCCTGTTCGATTCCGCCCAAAGCTGGTTGTCCACTCCACAACCCCATAATTATCCGAAGGGAGGTGGAGGCAGAGGGTTTTGGGCCATATGTAAAGTGACACACATTTACCACTAAATAGTCGCTTATTATAATTCGATGGCACACAATGACAAACACAGCAGAGGGAAGGCAGCTTTCTTTCGCGGCCACTATACCATACTATATATCCTATATATCCTATACATGGGTGTAGTATTTATATAGTAGTAGTGTACGTGTGTTGGACGAGAACGGCTGTCCGGTCACACGACCCCACAAGTCACCCACTCGAAACCCATCGATACTTCGGCTACGTGGCAAGCTCATTGGTCTCCATTTCTCCTGGTATTTGTGTAATGGCCCTGCAGACACACAGACCGACCCGACGGATATATCCCCGTACATATATAAATTCAGAGCGGTCGCTCGCACGGGTTTAGTTTATATTTATGAGCATTATAGTGCGGATACATCGAGCGCCAAGTCGAGAGTTTATTCGCTGCTGAAAAACAAAAGTTCAATTGCTCGAAATAGCTTTAGTTTCTCCCGATACATCCCGTGTTTCGTCATGTGTGTTTGCCTGGCTAAGCGGGTTTCGGTGGAAGGCATTTCCTTACCCCCGCCGATTTGCGGCTCTCGATAAGATATTCAATTAAAGAGCTCGACAACCTGTACAACCCGATAGCGATAGGAAACTCAAACAAAGCCAACATTTTCGACTTGACTCGGTAGCGCGACGGCGAACACCTCTCTCTCCTTCGAGAGCAAATGTTTGGACAGAGAAAACTGACGCCGGAGAGAAGGTGAAATTTTTTACCTGGCGGCAATCAGCGGGCAATTATGCGATAAGACCCTTATCAGTAACCAGATAACATATATGCATGTATATATCTCTTTGCCGAGAGAGAGGACACCTTTTGTGGCGGAGAATTATGAAATCGGAATTGGTATTTCGGCTCCGTTAGTTGCCCTCCGTTGGCGTCTACGTGCGGTTGTCTCCCTTCGTTGACTTTTCCGACTTCGATTTCCATACCGATTCCGATCAGTGCAGCTCGCGAGTGCAAGCCGAGTGATTTACCTGATTGATTTACCCCGATATCTGTAGATAAAATGTACTTGATATGAATATGGTGGCATATGGTGTGTGAAAATTCTAAGAAAAACGCTCATGTAACAAGTGAAACGACTTCAAAGAGACTTATATAGAAAGGATACCTTGTAAAAGAGGGGATTTTAAAGTGAGTAAATGCTGGAAAAATATTAATTCTTTGATTTGAAAGATAATTCCGAATTTTTAACAAACAAAGTAATGCTTAGATTTTTTATTCTTATCAAATTCACGATATTACTTTTACGCGATTAAAATTATATTTAAAAGTATGAAAAAATATTAAAATTATTGTTAGGCTATTGTTTAAATTTTGTTATATTCAAAATAGGTTACTGCTTCCTAGGATTTAGCTTTCTTTAAAACCAAAAACGGCAAAAGTGTGACATTATAACCGCTTATCTTTCGTTATAATCCCCACAATTATTCAACCGATTAGTCATAATTCTTTAGTAAAGCGAAAACTATCTGAGGTTTGTCTGCAACCATAGATAAAAACCTGTTCATAACTCCAGTTATGTTGGATTTATGTGTACATATCCGAGGGCGAACCATATTGTCCCCCAAAAACTACGTAAAAAGGCGAAAACAAGAACCACAATAAAGCAAACACAGGAACGAACGTATAAAACTCGAGATAAGATAAGGAAAACCGCTCAACAAGTGAATGGGAAATGCGGAGAGGGCAGCAGCAATCTGGATCCGACATATGGGGATGTGTGAACCAAGAGGCATGTGTGTGCCCCGGCACAATGCAACCATGGACAAGTGACATCCTTACGAAATGTCAACTGTCAGAATGACAGAATGGCAAGACGCTGACAGAGAAAACACCGAGAATTGGGGTCAAAGTGGACCCAGGGACCTAGAACCAAGTATGAAGAACACGACCCAGACTCGGTGTGTTTTCCCCATTTGCATACAATGGGCCAAAGTTTGATTATCTCTCTCTCTCTCCCGTTGGCTCTGTCGTTGAGGGCTGTTCAAAGGCAGATGCTGCTGCTGGGCAAAATATTGTCACTAAAGTTAATTAAAAAACAGCCAGGGGCACACACAGCACACACAGCACACAGGACACCCACACACACACACGGGAGGATAGGAATCTGTTTTAATAAAAATACCAAAGGGTGCCATGAGGAGGGGTTGAGGTTGAGCTATGGCTTTTGGGGGTGGCTCTCTCTCTGTCAACGCTGCGTGGGCAAACAAAGGCAAATAAATAGAAAAGAGATACTCAATAATCAATAGATAAATAAAATTACAAGGTGACAGCAGCAGCGACGACGAGGATGGCACAGCTGGTTGCTTCTCGTCGTTGATATCCTGTAGCCAGGGAGTGCGTTAAAGCTGCAGGATCCACATCCACATCGTCTGTCAAGGAAAGCAACAGCGCCGATAACTGCTCATAATGCAGCAGCCAGGGGTAATCGTCAAGAGAACTGAGACGACTTATAAATACCCTTTATGGGAATATATATTAAGCTTTAGGAAGTCTGTAGGGTAGATAAAATAATTGATTTATTTTTTTAAATAAATAATTTGTGTCCTATCCTTTCCACCTGCAGTTGTGAGACTTTAATGTATTCAGTATTTAATAAAATATTATACACATCCCAACCAGTAGTCATGCAATCACTAAGCACATAATACCCTCACTCTAACGATGCTGGCGTCGTCACCATCGTTTGATGACGCTGGGATAAGCGCGTGGCAAGTGGCAAGGATCCGCAGAAGCCAGGATATTGGGGTTTGGGGCTGGGGCTGGGTGTTTTTTAGGGGGCCAGGAGCACAAGCATGCCGCTGGCAGACCGATGGCTGCCATCCCAACACGCTTCGATGGGGGGAAAAGCCAAAACGGGGGGATGCAACAAGCTCTCCCACGGCACGCCTCGCCAACGCTGCGGATGATGCGGATGATGCCCGTTGGCCATGGCGACTGCGACGGCGGCGACAGTTGCCAAGTTGCCAGTGGCCGGCCAGGAGGAGCGGACGGAGCCGAAAAACAAAATAAAAAATAAAACAAAACACAAGAGAAAGAGCGCGCTCGCTGTGAACATAAACAAGCGGAAAACGTAAATAGAAAAGCGCGAAAATATGCAAGCGTTGGAAAATATTAAAAAATAATAGAAAAACCGGCGAGCTACGCGGAGATTATCTGGAGAACGACAGGGAAATTCATCCAAAATGTGAGGGTGTGATCCTAAAGTGAATTTTGATTTTATGGCAGCGAATTTTTGGGAAATTGCGAAGTATTTTTTTAAAGAGTAAAACATGCAAAGGGGTTTTTTGCACGAGATTAATCAGAGTTGAAGGTTAGGGAATAATTTATATTAAATTTCTGTTTGATTTAATCTTTTCAGCTAATTAACTCACTAAAAAAAGTGTACAAAATCTTAGCAAGGCAGAAAGTCTTGAAAATACTTGTTCAAATGCTAAGATACTCTCTAAAAATTTAAGTAAAAGTCTTAAACAATCACTAAATCCTGCTTTAATGCAAGTGGCCATCGCATAAAGCAATCAGGCTAACCATAATCGCTTTCCTTGCCAGTACAGTGTGCACCATGTGTATATAGCCACCCCCCAAACTACCCACCACTCCTGGCTCATATGTCTATAGAAATCCGTGTATGTGCAGGCGCGTTAATTAAGGCGCCCATGCTTGTGGCCAGTCAAGTGCGACAACAAATAATTTGATTTCAATTTAACTAATTAGCTAGAGCCTTCAACATTATGCGGCCAACTGAGCTCCGGCTCTTCACTGTGCGAGCGCACTTGAAATCCTTATCTGTTTAGCGTCAGCTGCCAACATCAGTGCACTGGAAAATAAACATTAACCTGGTTCAAGGATATTAGACCTATTCGTAAGGCAAATGTCTTGAATATATATTAATAGAGCCATAATGTGAATGATAAAATGCTAATGGTTTCTACAACATATTTCTTGTAGGAAAACGGAAAAAGTTACCATAACACTTGGGATTTTTAAGCAAAGAGAATTTCAGTAAATTTACCCAAATAAATCTTAGGAAAAAAAGAATTCTGCCTAGTTTTATTTTGTCTCAGTTCTTCTATTAACTGCAACGAAAGCACTTTATAAAATTATTTATTTATAATCTCTTACTAAAAGGATCATTTTTGTTTAAGAATATTAACTTGCAGTTGAAGCTATTTATAAAAAATACAGCAAATGTTGAAATAACTCAAAGATGCCCAAGTTTAACTTTCTCATAACATTTCACCTCACATAATATAAATTGCTTGTTGCTTAATGGTTTGTTTTGCAATTTCTCAGCTAACATTTTAGTTTTATAAGGCCTATTTAATGATAAATATAACGTATACGTTCGAGTTAAGCCCTGTATTATTTTTCTCAGTGCACAAACATGCATTAGTGTGCATATACACAGACCACTACACGCTTGTATGCCTGTAGCTATGTGCGTATCAAAGCGAGTACTTCAATGCAGACAGTCGAGTGGATCCAAGTACTGCGGTCAGTCTGTCAGGCCGACAGTCCGTCAGTTCGTCAGTTTGCCAGTCAATATGGCTTTCATTCAAATGTGCTTAGCTATGCAGCTGGTCAGTCATGGGATCAGTCGAAGGGGGCGTGGCTATGAAGGATCCGGCAGCCATTTTGGCTGCGGTTTCTTTGGAGAATACTTGATAAATTAATAAAAACATATGAGCATATGAGCCTAGGGGTGCTCATTTCAGGAAATTAAAGGTTTCACTTAATTAGTTTTCCTAGAAATATATTTAAAGGAAGCTGAAATTAGTTAAGATTTAATAGTAACTGTATACACACTTTATAATAATCTAGAATAATAGTAATAGCTCTTTAATTTCTACTATTATGTCTCTCCCACTTAATTTATCCACTTATATTTAAAACACATCCCCCACTTAATAATGCATTTTGTTCAACTCTAAATACATGTCTTTTAATCAGCCCACACTTTGTTCTTAATTTAATTACAGTTGAAACTCGAGCTCAACCAACTCCCAAAAGGATACAAAAAAAAAACAACATAGAAGGAAACGCAGAGGCTAATTGAGAGGGGAAAAAACTGTGATAAACAAAGGAGAAACGAAAAGGGTTAGAGCGGGACAATATACAATTTTAATAAAACTAAAACCAGAAGCAAATTAAAAAGCAGGCGACGCCAAATGCGGCACTAAAAGTAATTAGCGACAGGAGCTGCAGGACGCGGCGCACTGCAGAGGCAAAACAGAGCTGTAATAAATGATGTTGCAATCCCTGAATCTGCAGGCGGATAAACTGAGTGGCATTTCAGCAGTAGCACCGACATCAGCAACTGCAACAGCAACGGCAACGGCAGCAGCAGCAGCAACATTGGAGGCAACTAGCGACCCGGGAGGAGCTACAACAATGCTAACAACGGCACCTGTTGCCCATGTTGCTAATGGCAACAACAGCAATTCCAACAGCAGCAGCAGCAGCAACAATAGCAACAATAGCCCTTTTAGCAATAACAATTTAAGTAGCAGCAGCAACAACAATAGCCAGCAGCAGCAGCAGCAGCAACTTCAGTACGAGTATTTAGAGAATCTAACGAGCTCGGCGGCAACTTCAGGTGCCATTGCAGCGACAACTACCTTCACAGGCGCTGCAAAAAGTTTCCATCCATATTTGCGGCCCAACAGCAGCAACGGCAACAACAACAACAACAATAACAACAACATAGCTGCATTATCTGCAACAACAGCAGCCGTAGCGGCAAAAATGTCGACAACATTGTTTGAAACACTCTTGCACAACCAAATAAATTCCAGCCCCACCGCGCCACCAGCAATTGCTGCATCAGCGGCAGCAGCAGCGGCAGCAGCAACACCCGGCACCGCAGCAACCGCAACAGCAGCAGCAGCAGCAGCACCAGGAGCAGCAGCAACAGCAACTGCCGCAGCAGCGACGTCGAATTCCAGCATTAATTCCAGAACTTCATTAGGCGAACAGCCCGCAGTGGCGGCTCTTCCCAACCGGTGAGTTCGAACTTGGTTCCCTGTTTTATCTATTTTTTTTTTTTTGTTTTGTGCCTTCAAATGAGTCCTAATTACACTCTAATGATTTGTAGCTGCAGGGGCCTGAAATTCCTGGCTTAATCGGAGGGAATGCAAATCCATTTTTAGGCCAAATTACACCTCGAATTTCAGTTGGTGCTGCAAAGTATGCAATGTTTTATTTGATGTTCGGGAAAATCTGGAAAATCGTGGGAAGTAGATAAAGGCTTTGCTGGCTTTAGTTTGGATTTAACCATTCGGGAATGTATTAAACGGATAAATATTTTAGCAAAAATAAGCTATTAAGAATATATTAAAGTTGCGGAGCTTCTTATAAATGTTTTCTTTTGTGATGTATCTCTCCTAGTAAATAAGCCTAATATTATATAAATAATATTTACCAGTGATAAACCAATTTATGTATTTTTACTATTCCACTAATTAAAATTTGTATACATTTAACACAAAATCTCTATACATTTTCAAGGCTACCTAGCTTGTCCTGGCCAATCAATTCGATTTCTTATCACTTTGCATATTACCTTGCCGTTATGGAACATTTCAATTTCCTATAGCCTGGCAGGACGTCACCTGCAAGCCAGTCAACCTGCCAAACTCCCCTCCTAGACAACTTTGGCTATCGCCTTTCAAATGGTTATTTCTCGGACGTGCGCCACATTTTCTATTTGCGGGCGCTTCCTTTGCCGGAAATTATAAAAAAGAAATTCCCACCGTTCGTTCGGCGACAGCGGCCCACTTCCCAGCCTGATTTAATTAAAATAAGTAATCGTGAAGGGGAGGAAATTATACATGTTTAAGGGATGAGGCCAAGTCGCGACTGCCATCAAGTGGCTAATGATAATTGGCATTGCATTAATGTTATTAATTGGCAGCAGCCATCAAGGCGACAATTTTCACATAGCCTAAGTCATTGGCGATAATGGCGAATGATTATTGACAGGACATTGTAATTATAATATTATGGCATCCCAGAATGATGATTATGATGATGTTCGTTCCGGACGTTGAAGAAATCGCCGGAAACTCAACTATCATCTATCCGGCCTTTTCTGCTGTCGTGCTCGGTCATTAAATAATAAAGCTGGAATTATTAAATTTATGTTGGGTCATTTTTATACGGCCAGCTCCAGCCTCCCTGGCTGCTCCACTTCTTGTAAATGTATACGTATATTTTATATATATATACTTTTTGCTTCCTCTATCTTTGAGCTGTTTGTTTTTGTTGTGACAGGCGCGGCATAACAAACTGCCATCATAAATTAAGTGCCACGTCAGGGCAGTGTCGCCACAATGAACAGTGGTTATAAAGTGAGTTAAAAATAAAGTTATTACAAATATACGTGCTTTTTGATAGCTAGATAAAGTGGTTGGTGAAGGGGAATAATAGAGGATAGATTGGAGAAATATTTGCAGATCAACAATAATGCAGATGCACAATAACAATCAATCAATAATATCAAATCAAATTTTCTTATTTACGATTCACATATAATATATTTCTTTAAATAAAAACCCTCGAAAAATACTAATACTAAACCAATAGTAATAAACAAATATTTAGAATTCGAGAACCACTGCCGCTCCGCGGCCTTTGTCACCCAGCCCACCCTGAGGCTCCAGCTGTTGATTCGCGCATTGAGCTGCCATACAACATCGTCATCAGCATCATCGTCAAGCTCATTGGCGGTGGTGCTGGAAAACACCTGCTGTCCTTGTTGGCCAAATCCCCAGAACCCACCCCCGACCCGCTCACTTTCTGACGCGCTTCAGCTCCCACCGCAGGCGATTTTCTCATTAAGCCCTGGTCGCATTTAAATGAAACTGAATTATTAATGCACAGGCGCAGCCCCGAGAGACCGCCAAGGAGCTCTCCGCTGACGGAGAGGATTCGCTGGAACGAATGGCGAGAAGTGACACTGGGAGAAGGAGAGATAGTTAGCTGGGGGCTCACCTGGCTCCCCCAAGGATTGGCGCCTGCCTGAAATAATTGCCTGCCCGACTCCAGGGGCAACACACCTGTCGCTGCTCCTCTCGCGCTTATTTTTCAACGGTCCTTATATTATTTGGTTTTATTTTTAGATTTTTTGTTTGGTTTAAATTCGATGCGGAAATGTATTCAGTTAAGAGATTTATGCTGGAATTGCGACCTTTTACGAAGGTGTTTCCACTGGGATTTAGTGATGACCTTAAAGTATACTCATCAATTTAATAAATATATCGGTATTTAATTTAATATA
>JAEIIH010008526.1:0-21496 GCA_018904745.1 Drosophila orosa
TTAGACTCCAATCAAATTTAACAAGTATTTCAAGATATCAATCAAATATAGAATTTTAGATTATGTCAAGTTTTTCTTTCCGTGCTTGGCGCTAATTTCGACTCTGGTCATTTTCATTTCAGTTAACGAAAAATTTGCATTTCAAATAATAACTGGTTTCGTTATTTCGATTCATTGAACCGCGACCACTATTCGAAACAATTTCAATTTGTTTTGTTTTCGGTTTTTGCGCTCTCGGACAAGTGATCTTTGGGTTCCGTTAATTCCAGGCCTTGGCCACCACAGCCACAGCCACAGCCGGGAAGCTATAATCCCAATTTGGTGCTGATTTTGGGTTGGCTTGGCCAAGGATTGGTTAGACTTTGGGAAGGAAAGACACTCGAAACGACTGACAGACAGGCGGCAGTCTGTGATGGAAAGAAGTATCTAGGTTAATGTACAGGTTTGGGTTTGGGTCTTCGCAAAATATTCAGCCAAGCTCTGGTGATTTATGCAATGGAATATATTTGGAATTTTTTTAACATTTTTTCGTTATGTGAAATATTTGAATTATGAACACACAAAGCTCGCGACAATATTTGCCCCACTCGTGATATTTATTAACATGCGCGTGCAATTTTTAGCAATTGTCGCATTGATTTCGCATTATTTCATTCCGAAACCGAATCGGACAGGTATTTATAATCATTATAGAGTCTATATTACATGCGCCACGTAATTGTATGTGTCTGCCTGTTTTTTTTTTTCCGAAATTTAATTATAACGTGCAAAAATGCAAAAACACACAAATTATATGATTTCAATGGGAATTGGTGCAAAATGCCAGTACGTTTCGAGTGAGAGTGGAGGCTATGAGAACCCGAATTTCGCAAAAAAAACAATAAAAAACAATGATCTACTGGCAGCTAACTGGGCTCATTACCTGCCACTGCCTCTGCCTCGATTTGTTTGTTGTCAGTTACGCTTGATTGCCATCCAGAGTTAATTTGCAGAGTTCTACCGCAATTCCCGTTTGTTAAGTGCCAATGTTTCGACTTGGATTCAAGGCAAAGCAAAGACCAGAGGGGAGGAGCTGCTGAGACCCACCTCAAACCGTGTCAAGTGGACAAAACACACCGCCACCAGTCTTATGTAAAAATAGTAAACGCGTGTTGTGAATATCCAAAATTTTTGCTACATCTTCGGACTCCGATATGTACGGGTTCGCTGTGGCCCAACATATACTGACTTTGATCCTACGATATAACTGAGCTTCGGCTGTAAATCAAATCATTTATCGGGGCAATACTGGCGAGTATTACCCAGCTGAGAGTCCACCAACAAAAAGAGTCCACTGCGATTGCGGCTAATTGACGATTAACCTGACTCTAATGATCGTCATTTACAAGCTAAATGACTGACTTATCACGACGACGACCAGTCCATGCGCCATATATTCGACTATACTTTTTATACTTTTTTAAGGCCTCTTTATTGGCCCATAAATTGTCGAGCTGATTTTATGAAGAGTCAATGGCAACAACGATGTTGATAAAAGCGTAACGCGTAAGATTAGAGGAGAGGCTGGCTGGCTGGCGTTAACTTAATTTCCTCATATACATATACTACCAGGAAAAACCTGAATATAAGAAAAGGCTTTTGCCCTAATGATTTGTTTAGGCTTTCAGAATGCTTTCGGTTTATCGGGACTCAGATCCAGAGTTGGCTGTAATGAGCCCCGGTAATTAGAGGTTCAGTAACTTACTATTAGGCCCCGAATTAATGCCGAAGGTCAGCCAGCGTTCTTTGATCTTGTCTCGCAAAGTACATACTACCTATAATTAAAATAATTTCAATTCACCTTCACGTATTTGCGAATCATCAATAGTGACCAAAATATGCTGCGTTCCGATTGTTTGCCTTCAATTAGTTTTTTCCCGAATCAATCATCTACGGGAATTCACATCCAAGTCACGTTAGCAAGGCCCAACTTGTTGCCGGTTTTAGAGTTACCTACCTTACAGTTATCTCTAACCGGAGGATACGATATGGTATATCTGGGGAATTGTCTATTTTGGGAATGAGAGAAATAAGCTTACAAGTCTAGGTATATCTTTTTATTGCCATTTGTTTGCATCTACAAAGGGGATCGAGCTGCTGCTGCTGTTAAAGATAAGAACGGCGCTTGTTTTATAGGTTATTGTGGTTCTGGGGCTCTGGGGTTCCTTGGTTCCATTGATAAATTTGATTGGTCGTGTTAGCGATTACTTATCGGGCTCAAAGGAAAGATTTCATAAAACTTATATTTATGGGATTCTCTCAATGTTAATAATAAAGATTTAAGGGCACCTCATAGGAAATGTACGAAGAATATGGTCCGATTTTTGGCTAAATCATTTGAATTTACATCCAGGCGTCATAAATTATCTGTGCCATTTCACTGGGCAATAATTGAGCAGGCTTTTATTTAAACTCCCTCCAGAACTCGTTACGCTCTTTATTTACACATATACTACATAGTATATATACGATTATATGCACGAGAAAGTTGAAAGGCTTTTGCGCAAACATTTCTTTTGTACGCGGACTGCAGCAGGGCAGCTGTTTAAATGCTTCAATTACCAGAAATACGTCTACGAATATATATAGTTCTAAGTTAATACTATTGCGAGATCACTCTGGGATAGGATAATATGAAAATAAGCATAGCATGCCGCCGGGCAATTACTAGTAGATCGTATTATCAAACCGCTTCCTCCATTTCGCGCTCTCAACTCCGACGACATTGTCGAAACATTGAAATATTATTCGATCAACACTTTTGTGTGTTGTGTTTGCTGGTCATTTGATTTATTTATGCATTTTGCTACGGTCACAGCTCGGACCGGCCCTCACGTGCCGGCGGTAAAGTGCCAAGTGGGACGTGCTTAAAAAATTAGACAAGTGCAGCGCAGTGCACGCAGATACCAAAGCCAAAGCGATTTTACATTACTAACCGCTCTCGAATTGTCGGAAATGCAGGGTTTAAATCTAAATGGAACCCCAACACGTGCAGTTACTATAATCGAGCTGTTATTGTGACATATAACTGTGACTGCCCCTAATCGTTCATCACTTTTAAATTGTAATTACCTATATTTTAAACTAAATAGAGTGAATGCATGCTTGAAAGTTTGACGGCTTTATTGCTAGTGAGGTTAAATTATACATTCCACTTTGTGTTACACCCACTCTTTATTAAACTAATTAGAGATTTGACACAATAGTTGTGCTTTTTGCCTAACAAAATAGATCGCTTTGTTAACTAGCATCTCTTTTAATTTAAATTCTAAACAATATAACGATTATATACGGGTAGTTTTATGATATTTAAAACTAATAATAACACTAATCAACATTTTGTTGGCTTTTTAAAAGACGTGATTTTAGTCAGAAGTTTGCAATGAAAAGATTAAATCATTTTTGCGACCCTGTTAAGTTGATATGTTTATTCTTCTAAACTCTCACATTTAACGACTTGAACAATATTTAAATATAAATAAAGCCAAATTATTCCAGTCAGTAATGACATTGTTATTGCTGTTCTGAAAAATAAAATATGTTATTTTACTTAATTTAATTAACTTTTTATATTACCAAACTAAATCGTTTAACTAAAAACCAATTCATAGGACTTATTGCTTTTTAAAACAATGACTTGCTACTTAAATGCAGTATATCTTAACAGAGATAAATTATTCAAAAGATGAAGCTTTACTCGAATGTATTTTCATTTATTTTTGACAATCTTTATTGTTAAATATGTATTTCAAACGGGTTTTTACTCTCTTTGTGACATGGCAACCCATTATTTTATTTACCGAAAAAGTTGTAAGCAAATTGCTATTTTATTTTTAATTAAATAAAATCGATAGCCAATCCCAGATCCCAAATATTAATGACTTTTTAAAAATGGTTATACAACATTTCAGGGTGATTAATAAAATCTATAGTCAATCCCACAGATCACAAATATTAATGGCTTCTAGAAATTGATAGCTCGATTTTTAATCTTATTTATAGTGTATAATTTAATTATTCTCTTTATTGACAGTCTGGGAAAGTTCTAAGACATTCTTAAACATAAATCCAATTAGGACAAATGATTAATCGATTAATAAAATATATTCAATCTCTTTAATTTGTACGCATTTATAACTTAAAGAGCGTGTTTTTGGTGTATACGTTGTGACGCCAATGGACATAAAATTTAAATGTATTGAAATTAATAGGCGTCTTTGAGATCAGGTGTTTCCAAAAATAGCCACTTAATAACTTATTTATTTTATTCGGCAAATGCCGCGGGAAGTACCCGGACAACGGAATGATCTGCATAAACAGCTAACAGCTTCCTGTTATTTTTGCTTTTCAGCTGACACCTGACGCGCGGCACCCGGAGCCACAACCAAAGCCGCCGAAATGGCCTTCATGCCGTGCTGTAAGTACTCTCCACTCCAAAATGTATTGCCACACGCTCGGGGGATTCGCCAAATATCTCATGAATAACAACGCCTCTCACGTGATCTCCGCCTTCACCGTTTCGGCGAGGTGAAATCCCCCCTGTAAATCAAATATTAAAATTCGCGCATGCGCGGCCCATTAGAGATCTGAGTCAGGTCCACGCCAGGGGAATAGAGAGATCTATCTGGAGATTTCCGATTTCTGCTAATTGGCCTAATCTGTTGCGAGGGGCTTGTGCCTGATCCATCCATTCCAATTCATCGTTGTCAATAATCAATATTTACTGTCGTTCGCAGTCTATGTGCCCAAGCGGGTCAACCTGGCCATCATGCTCTTCATGGCCTGCCTCCTCAGCTATATGATGCGGGTGAATCTCTCGATCAACATCATCGCCATGGTGAATGACCAGAGCAGCCATGAGAATGGAACGGTGGAGGCTCTGCCCGATGTGAGTGTCGAAAGTGAAATAAATATATACATAAATATACGTTCCAGTTATGATTATTTACTTTAGTATTTGCTAAAAAAACAAGTCCGTTTACATTTGTATTTTTTGCTCATTAAGCTTGTGAATTAGCTGCTTAAATATTACTTATTTCAATTCCAAAAATAAAAATCAAATCAAGTTAATTGACGCAAATTGAATTCCTCGAAAAGGGAAAATAAAAACGGCCTAGAAAAAATTTCACTGGAAATTAAATAACTTTCGCAACAAAAATTTATAGTAATGAGTCTAAAAGATTATTTAATAAAGGTTTAATGAGGTTTTATAATAATTGGAATATTTTCTTATGTAAATAATGCGTTAAACTAAATATAAATTACATAAACAGTGTTTAATATAATTAAACATTAATTTGCTGATCATTAAAACTCTTTAAAAATGTTTCTTGCTTTAGGTTTTAATTTGATCCTTGAAACTTGCATTTAACTTTCACTTTTATGTGGTTTTTAAGTATTTTTAATCATTAGAATTCAATTTTGTATTTGGAAAACCGATATGTATTATTTCCTTGTATTTGGAAAACCGATATGTATTATTTCCTTAACTTTAATTAAACAAACGGCCGTGGAATGGCCCTATTTCTATCTATCTACTTCCTTTGAAATCTATTAAATTTTAATTATAATAGGTTATAATGTCAATTCATTATAATAATCTAAATCTCTTATATAAATCTCCCTTAGTATGGCCCCCGCTACAATTGGACGCAATCGGATCAGGCTCTACTTTTGGGAGCTTATTTCTATGGTTACATGATCACCTCTTTGCCGGCCGGCACATTGGCTGAAATGCTTGGAGCTCGTAATGTTGCCGGCTACAGTTGTCTAGTGGCCGGAATCCTTACGGCTTTGACTCCTGCCGCCGCTGCCTGGGACAAGTATGCGGTGTTTGCTGTTCGCTTCCTGATCGGCTTCCTCAATGGCGTGGTGTATCCCTGCTGCCACAGTCTGGTGTCCAAGTGGTCGCCGCCCGATGAGAAGGGCAAGTTTGTGGCCTCGCTGATGGGCGGCACATTTGGAACTGTCATCACTTGGCCCATCAGTGGTGTTATCATCGAGAATATGGGCTGGGACTGGGCCTTCTACATTGTGGGAATATTCGTGCTGATTGTGGTGGCAGTGTGGTTCTACCTGGTGGCGGATACTCCGGCTCAGCACAGCAGCATTTCACTCAAGGAGCGGGAATATATCGAGAACAGTTTGGGCAGCACATTGAGCAACAAGAAGGTGAGTTGTTGGCCACATTTTAGTTTGGAAATATTCCTCAAGTTCGTATATTTTCCTTCTTCGAAAACCTATAAAATTTCACAAATTATTACGACTTTTTGTGACTCAAAGCGGAGATTTTGAGTTGAGTTTAATTAGTAATTATTAACGTATTGTGGTTTATCTCTTGCGCTTCTCAATATCACAATTTCCCCCGAAAAATAGTTATGAAGACTGGCTAAAAGGTCTCAAATTGGGGTTCTTTTATCTTTTTATTTATATTTATATTCCTTTCTTTCCTTTATGTTTCCAGAAATGGCCCCCATACAAGGAGCTGATCTTCTCGCTGCCCTTCTGGTCGCTGATGTTGCTCCACTATGGCAGCATGTGGGGTCTGTTCTTCCTGATCACCGCCACACCCAAGTTCCTCAGCGAAGTGCTGGGCTTCAATCTCTCCTCCGCCGGCTTTTTGTCCAGCTTGCCCCATGTGGCACGCTTGATCTGTGCCTTTGGTTTCGGCGCTGTGGCGGATTGGATACGTCGACGCGGCTGGTTGTCCGTCACACGCATGCGCAAGGCCTTCTGTCTGCCTTGTAAGTTTACTAGAATAACTTTTAGTAAATGGAAAGTAATTATATTAAATATTATTTGAAACAGCTCACATCTTGCCCGGCGTTATGCTGATTATCCTTGCCTACTTTGGCAAAGATCCCTACGTTTGTGTGGCCATTATGACCATTTCGCTGGGCTTCAATGGCGCTGCCACGGCCTCCAATTTGGCCAACTCGCAGGATCTGGCGCCTAACTATGCGGGAACGCTGTATGGCATCATCAACTGCATTGGCACCACTCCTGGAATCTTCTCGCCACTAATTGTGGCCGCCTTCACCAAGAACGAGGTTTGTTTTAATTGAATTCTCTTTAAATATTCAATATTAATTATTATTTTCCATCTAGAACACCATCGATCAGTGGCATTGGGTCTTCATCATTGGAGCTGCTGCCTATATATTGCCTGCCCTGTTTTTCTGGGTCTTTGGATCGGGCAAGATCCAAAAGTGGAACGAGGTGGAGACCACCGAGTCGCGCGAGGATATTGTCAACACAAAGTTGTAGTTTGTGCCTTGGCAATCCACCTGTGATGTTGCTTACGTTTAGTATTATGCCATAACTCCGATGTGTGCTTGTTGTTTATGGAGAGTCCTATTAAAGCTTTAGCCGTGTATTTATTAATGTTAACAATTATTGTTTTTATCGGGGGGGCACGTGCGTGAGTGCGTCAGGTGTATCTGAAACCAGTTCGTCCAACGACCTTAGCCTGGACTGTGCAGGGGAAGCACTTTGGCGAACTGGTTGCCGGCGGAGCTCTGTGCAGAAGTTAATTCGATTTGGTGTTCGCACAAACCAAAAAAAAAAAAAACGAAATTGACACCCATAATTAGTCAAATGCTAATCAAATTAGAGGACACTTTTCATACTTTTTTGTTGCAGCCAATAAATTCCCGATTTTAATTGCAAATTAACGTCATGTCGAGACGAGTTTAGTGTGCCAAGAGCGTAGCTCTAAGGCGCAATTTATTTAGCGATTATAGTATTTATCTTTGAGTTAAGAGGGGATTTTTTTTCCTAAATTCAATGCCTATAAATATTTAGTTTTTAATTAAAAAGTATTTCATTCAATTTAAGCAGATCCTTCTCCTGCGTTGCTGGACAAGTACATATTTATCAAAACAATATTGTTTTACGTTTTTTATATTTTTATAATTTGGAAACCATAAAAATTTCCATGCAGTCAAAGCTGTGTCTGAGAAACACTTAATTTCTTAACACATTACATATAAAAAATACGTTTTTTTAGATTTGCTATACATTTTAATGGAAATTAAACCAAAACAAACTAAATACAACGAAAAGATACAAGAGAGTTTAATAACTTACAAATAAGTGTAAAAACCCGGTTATATTATTTCTATGTAAGATCCTAAAATAATTTAACTTATAATTTTGCATTACCAAGTTCAACAACTCGCCAAATATTTACAAATACTTCAACAAAAATCAGAATTTCTTAAGCAAACTCAAATATAACCGCCACTTATAACACATATCGATTATAGGGTTGCCAATCGCAATCGTTTTCGGCTTCCCACTACAACGGTCACACCGCAACGATTTGGTATTTTGCTGTTTTGCAAACTGCGGTCACCGCTTCTCTTCGACTCTATATTTTAATTTGTTTAACTAATTTTTAGCCAGTACACAAGGTAACGCGGCGGCGCACTTAACATTTCTAGCACAATTACCACAAGCAGCGCACAAAATGGCCGAGGTCGAAGCCGTGCAGATAATTGCCGAGTCACTGAAGCAACAGGTAAGCGAGGATCACACCGTCCCCGTCCGTCCGTCCGTCCGTCCAACATGTCTGTCCCCCCCAAAAAAACTGCAGTTTACTGCACTCGCCTGCAATTATCTTTTGCTGCCGATCTTCGGGCACACGCATACCCCCATAGCGGGGCCCAAAAATGCCGTGGAATCTTCGGACCTGGCAAGAACAATGGATCGCCCCTCTTATCTGGGCACCTGTTTGTTGTGCAAAGTTCAAAAACACTTGGTACTAGTTGTTGCTTGTGGTTTCCACCCGATTATTCCTGTTGTTCATAAAAGACGAGAACGGATTGTGATAAAGTCAATGTTCCAAAGGTTTTACACCCAAAACACCCTTGAGGGGGGTGTTGTTTGCCTGCATACAGCGGCGATTATCGCAGGGGGCTGCCAGATTAAAATCAATAAAACTTTAACCGGACCGGATTCCAACCGGCAGGCAAATCACTTGAAAACGTGTTTGCTTATTGCTTAGTGATTTGCACTATAAATTCCATGAGTTTGTGTTCTTAAATGTTTGATGGATGGATAAATGGGATAGGCAATGGATACTTTGGTGGCATTTTTTGGGGTTAGTTCAGGGAAATACCGTTGGTGCACGGCGTGTGTGGCCAGGGTTCACTTTTGAATAGATTTAAGGGATTTTAAGGGATATTAAAACAACAAAATAGGGAATTTAGTGAAGGAATAAAATTGTAAAACAATTTATTAATTTATATTTATATTTAAAAGGCATTTACATCTTTTAAATAAATTTAAGATATATAAAAGCTAGTAAATGTTAAAGTACATTAATATAAACTTGTTTACATGGTAATTACAATCTAAATTTATTAACTAGTTTATTTGATTTATTTACTACCAAGATAACCTTCAATTTTGAAAGATAACAGCACCCACTTAAAGGTTTTTGCTAAATTTAGACTACATATTTTGATAGTAATCAATTTCCTTTCATGAAATCTTATCAGAAACCCCGAACTATGAACTCATGTTGCATTCTATTTTCCAATAGGGCGTGGAGTATGTCTTTGGCATCATCGGAATCCCTGTCATCGAGCTGTCCATGGCCTTCCAGGCCGCCGGACTTAAGTACATTGGCATGAGGAATGAGCAGGCCGCCTGCTATGCCGCCCAGGCCATTGGCTATTTGACGGGCAAGCCGGGTGTCTGCCTGGTGGTATCCGGACCCGGATTGCTCCATGTAACAGGTTAGATCCGCAACAGATGAGAATCCACCTTTGACTGAGCTAATCATAAACTCTTAACCCGCTAGGTGGCATGGCCAATGCCCAGGTGAACTGCTGGCCGCTGGTTGTTATTGGCGGTGCCACCAATCAGGATCACGAGGGCATCGGCGGCTTCCAGGAGTGCCCGCAGGTGGAGCTCTCGCGGCCGTATTGCAAGTATGCCGCGCGTCCGGCCACCGCTGCCCTCATCCCGCTGCATGTGGAGAAGGCAGTACGCTATGCCACCTACGGCCGCCCCGGTGTGGCCTACCTGGACTTCCCTGGCAATATTTTGCAGTCAAAGGCTGTGGAGGATCGCATCTACAAGGCGCTGCCTCATCCGGCTCCGCCACTAGCCTATCCTCCCCACGACGATGTGATTCGGGCTGCCAAGTTGCTGCGCCAGGCCAAGCGACCGCTGGTGATTGTGGGCAAGGGCTCCGCCTATGCGCATGCCGAGAACACGCTGCGTCACTTCATTGAGAACACCAACCTGCCCTTCCTGCCCACGCCAATGGGCAAGGGCGTGGTCTCCGACACGGCGCCCCAGTGCGTCTCCTCGGCCCGCACCCTGGCCCTGCAGAAGGCGGATGTGGTGTTGCTGCTGGGCGCTCGCCTCAACTGGATTCTGCACTTTGGCAAGCAGCCGCGCTACGACAAGGACGTGAAGTTCATTCAGGTGGACATCAATCCCGAGGAGCTGCACAACTCGGTGGTGGCCTCGGTGGCCATCCAGGCGGACATTCGGCCCTTTGCCGAGCAGCTGTTCGAGCAGATGAATGCCGTGAACTTCCGTTTTGGCTACGAGCAGGATTGGTGGAAGCAGCTGGCCGTCAAGTGCAAGCAGAACCGCGACACCGTGCAGAAGATGTCGCTGAACACGGAGACGCCGCTCAACTACTATGCGGTCTTCCACCATCTGCGCGAGCTGCTGCCCAAGGACACGATCATTGTCAGCGAGGGTGCCAACACCATGGACATTGGCCGTTCGATGCTGCTGAATGAGCAGCCACGCCATCGCCTGGATGCCGGCACCTTTGGCACCATGGGCGTGGGTCCCGGATTCGCTGTGGCCGCCGCTCTGTTCTGTCGCGACTTTGCGCCCGGCAAGCGTGTCCTGTGCGTGGAGGGTGACAGCGCTTTCGGGTTCTCGGGCATGGAAATCGAGACCATGGTGCGGTACAAGCTGCCGGTGACCATTGTGATTGTGAACAACAACGGCATCTACGGGGGCTTCGACAAGGACACCTTCGAGGCCATTCGCAGTGAGGGCGATCTGACCCAGATGTAAGTGTATTATTGCCTGGGATCTTATCTCCGCTTATCACCGGGAGCAGCAGTACTTACTAACTAATCTTATCTTGCAGCACGCCACCCTCTGCACTGGGCGTTCAGGTGCGCTACGAGGAGATGATGAAAATGTTCGGCATGCAGGGCTACTTCTGCACGGAGATCGAGCAGCTGCAGGCGGCTGTCAAGGCGGCCAATCAGTTGACGGACAGGCCGACCATCATTAACGTGGCCATTAGCCCGTCCTCCGACCGCAAGCCGCAGTCGTTCAACTGGCTCACCGAGTCCAAACTGTAGGATACAATATACACCTAGGTCTTAAGCACAAAGTTCACCATTCCGAAAGTTATATTGCCACGAATTTTTCTGTATATACATGCAATTTTTGATAAGCCCTCCTGTTGCTGCTGTCTTAACTGTTGGCCCGCTTCATTTCCTCCTCCAGGCCGAGATAGGCCAGGAACCAGGTGAAGTCCACCAGGCGACCCTTGTGCAGGAACGGCAGCTTGGGGCACAGCTCGAAGGCGATGTTGAGGGGTGCAATGTCGGGCACCTGGTCGTTGCGCATATTGAAAAAGGCCAGAAAGTCGCGCACCTCGATCTCGTTTTGTCCATTCCGCTGCAGCACCATCAGTATATCTTCCACCAGCTCCAGACTAAAGGGTAGCCGACAACCGCGCAAAGTAGACCTCACCTGAGCCTCGCTGATGTACGGCTTGCAGGCTGGATTAATGTGACTCAGGTGATCGTTCAACTCATCCACGCTGTTCCACAAAGCTCGCTTCAGCTCCAGTTGGGCGGCTGCACGCACTCGATTCCTGTCGCAACTGGGAGGCATTGCCTGCTCAGCCGAGAAGTAACGACACACGGTCACTATTTCGTGGTTGAGCAGGCACTCCTTGGACAGGTACGATAGGAGCGTGGAGCGCAGCGAGTCGAAGCCCACGGTAGTGAAGTCACCAAGATCCCCATCCGGCTTGCACTGCAGAACGAACTGCTTGTACTGGGGACGCACAGCATCGCGGATTTTCTGCATAATACTTTGGATATCTGCCACGGGGAACTACATATAGGAATATATATATTATAAGCTGCGTTTAAGAAGAAAAACCTTGCTTACCTCGCTGGGATGCTGCTCCATGTACATCAATGTAAATTCATCCGCTGAAACTATGTGAAAAATGTGATCCTTTAGGCTCACGGTGCGTCCTATGTAAAAGTCATTGGCCCTGTAGTACTCCGGACGCGAGGAGCCAAACATATCCTGACCCGGCAAGGGAACACGCGCCTTTTTGAGGAACTCGCCGCCCAGGAAGCCCGAGTTGCGACGTGACGACTCATAGATCTGCAGCGTGTCGTCGGCGAGGAAGTAACTGATGACAAAGTCACGCTCGCCATTGTCCCGAATAGCAGAGATGAGCTTGGCCCCGAAGCGCAGGATGCAGCCATCGTATTTGAAGAGCTTTTTGAAGTCGGCCTGCGGTGGCTTGGGCTCTACGGTGATGCAGTTCCCTTCGGAGTCCTCGTGGCTGCCCCAGCCGTTGTAGGGAGGCAGGCGACGAGTTGACATACCGCCGCCCTGGGTGTAAGGTCGTACATCGCTGCGCTCGGGTATGAGTTGCGATTGGAACTCTTGGATTCCATACTAAATGAAAGAGATATTAATGAATTAACCATGAAATCTCTATAGATCTCTATAGCTCTCCCTGAGAACTCACCTTCTCCCTGTAGTAGCTTTGGGTGAACTGATCGCAGCCCGTGAGGACCACAGTTCGGCCAAACACATTCAACACAGCTCCTATTTGCAAATCCTGGTCGTTGTAGTAGTGCAATGGCTTTAGTCCCGTGTTCAACGGGTCGGCTACGTAACGCACATCACGCATATTGCTGCCCAGGACATTGAGCAGTGTCACCGCTGTCTGTTGACCCGGCAGGGGTAGCCCCGTGAATTCCTTGGGTAGCTTGCCACGCTTCAGGAAAGTGCTGGGTCCCTCACGTCCCGAGTTTCGGGGGAACTTCTCCTTTATGTCAATGGTGTCGTCTGCCAGATAGTAGCATATCTCCAGCTTTCGCACATCACCAAACTCGCTTCTGTCATTCCAATAGCCCTGGAACTTGAGCACACGCCGATCGAACTCCAAGAACTGGGCAAAGGAATGACGTTTGGGCAGAGCCGAAGGGCAGGAACTCGCTGTTTGCTTCAGACCAGAACGTTTGCGTATTTCCGTTGTGGGATCACTTTAAATAAGGAAATAGTAAGGAAAAGTTGAGGTAATAGAAGGAACTATAAAATCGATTTAATGGTTAATATTTATAATTCCTATATTTAACATATATTTTAAGGCTTTCCCCATCTCCTACCTTGGTTCCTGCTGAGTTTCCGGCACAAAGATTCCCGCTCGATTGAGGAACTGCCGCGTGAACACATCGCATCCGCTGATGTGGTAGATCCGATCGAAGATCTGCACATCGATGTCCACGTTCAGGTCGAAGATGGAGATGAACTCCCGGTCGGTGGGCGGTGCCTTGGGAATGCGCTGGCGGTGCACCAGACAGCCCTGCGGTATGCCGGAGTTCTCCACCTTCGGTTCGGTGACCTGCATGGTGCCATCCTCCAGGTAGAAGTAGATCTTAACCTTGCGCACCTGGTAGGGTGCATGGTAGATCTCGGTGAGGTTCTCCTTGAAGTAGGCACTGAAGCAGAGCACTTGCTTGTCATAGGCCAGCCAAGGTGGCAGCTTGGTGGTGGCCTTGGGGGCCCACAGGCTGTTGATCTGAGCGGGCACAGGAGGACACTTGGGATCGGCCACGATGCCATTGGGCTCCACCAGCTCGGGCTCCCGGCGGTCGGACAGCATCTGGATGCCCTGGTAGTGCATCAGAGTCTGCTGGCGCGGATGGCGACGCTTGCCACGCTATAAAAGAGGAGTAGGTTTAGGAGTAGATGGAGCAGGACTCCTTGGGATATGCCAACTCACATCATAGAATTGTGCTCCTGGCAGCATGGGCATTCCCGGTAATCGCATCATCTTCACGGTGAATTTCGTAAGTTTACCGAATTTTCCAAGTTGTAATTTCGCTCCTTCCTAAAATCCTTTTTCCAAATCGTTGTGGTTACATTTGTGTCGAAGCCAAAACCAACTCTGTGGCAGTTAACGCCACGCAGCAGAATCCTGGACTGCTCGAGTGTTTCGACATTTCCGCTGCTGCGGCTGCTTCTGTTCGATAAATGGAACAAACGGAGCTATGGCAATGGCGCCACTCGCCATGGCAGCCTGACAAGTCAACTGGCCAACAAGTCAACCAACCACCTGCAACTGGTAGTGGTTTCCATAGAGCTACGACCACTACTTACTGAGTATACATCGCTATGCGTATGTTTGTTGTGTTAATTGATTAACATCGGTGATGTTTTTAATAATTTGATGACACATTGTTGTTCTATAATTAAAATGCTTTGCTTATTAAATTATTTACTAATTAATTAATCAATTTAAGTAGTAAAAATGAAGGTTTAACCTGGTTTTAAAGAAGAAGAATCACTAAAGTCATTGATTCCCTTGTTATATTTAGTGATTTATAAACCAGAACAAGTTGGGAATTATAAGCTTTAATATAGGAAAGAAATTTACACCGCACATTTATAATTATTTAAAATTATTGCTTGTCCATCAAGTGCCAGTCCCACCTGTGCCTGACTCACGTCGCCGAGACGCGTCGTAGTTGAACCTGAAAGCATCTCTTCTCAATCGGTGATTGAATTGGTGTCGCGGTCCAATGACTTTCTAGAGTCATGGCCATCGTCAGTGCAGACGTTTTGTTTGCTAATTAGTCCCGACGAAGCACGTGCTTTCTCACCTCTCTTTCTCTAAAGAAACTATACACAAACTATAGTAAAACACTGGCCCGGCACTTGGTCTGTAAGAATCGAGGCGGTAAACGCTGTCAAGAGCTCGAGCGGACAGCACTAGAAGCGGCAAAATGAACCTGTTGTGAGTGTTGAACCATGAAGTGATAATTGTGTAAGGTCCAACTGACCATTTAACCTCCCTTTAGGGCCAAGATAGTAATTTTCCTTCTGACTCTGGAGGCTGTGCGTGCCTTGGAGGCTAATCTGACGGCCTGGCAACATCACCGGCGGCAGAAGCGTTTTCTAATCTATCAGAACGGGGGTGTAGTCAAGGTCAGACATCAAATATATATTTATTGATCATTAACATTTATAGTAAATCATTACATTAATTTGTATTGCAACAGTTTGTCTCTGGTTGTGCTTTTCCGGTTCCGTTCATGGAGAAGAAGGCCTGGCGCCAGCTGGTCTGGCTGATGAACTTCCACTATCAGTTCAATGAGCCGCAAACGCCCATCTATTGGTGGAAGCTCTGGGGCAGTTCCCGAGACCTCAAGGGACCTGTGAGACAGCCAGCTCAACCTCCTTCGGTGCCAGCCCGCCTCCTGGTAGATGAGCCGCAGCTCCTGCTCTTCCGGTTCGCCGAGGGCTACATGAATCAGTTGGGCCAGAATGGGCCAGCCTGTCTGGAGCGTTTGATCTGCGAAAATGGTCAGGTGGATGAGCACAGTGGGCTCTATGCGCAGTTATTGCACAGACTTTTAAGGTGAGATCTCTTCCGCTTGAGTTCAAAGTTCTAATTGTGAAGTTAAGTTCCCTTAAATCCTTCCACAGACCTCATCACACGCTGGACAGACGCTATTTGGATGCCTATCGAATGGGTCGCCATGGCATTGACTGCCGACGGGCCTATCCCCAGGCAACTCATTGCATCCTCGACGACTACGTGCACCTTCATGAGCGGGGACCCACACAGAGTTATCTTTAGGTTGTTACTTTAAGTTACAGGTCGCGGGAGCTTTCTCTTTGGACGAATGGCGCCGGTTGCCAGTAGTTCATCAATAGCATTTAAATAACATGTACAAAACTAATTAATGGTAATTAAAGATAATAATTAAATAATTCTACATGTACATGTGACTATATACAACGGGGAAGATCTGGCGGATTCCATTAGGCTCTACTTGCCGCCAGAGTCTTGGGTACATCATCATCGTCATGGTCATCGTCATCGTCAGAGACTCGCCAGGGCAATTGATAGTATTTCTTGTCATTGCTGGACAGCCAGAGGATGGCGCAGCGATTGGTGCAGAAGTTGCAGGTGAATAGCTGCTTGGAGGTGCTGCCACGCCTATGGAAAGTTACAAAATGTTGTTTATAAGAAACTATAAACTTATGATAACCCAATGTACGATATCTATGTTCATCTTAGGCAACCTTCACCGTGCTTCTTGCGGTTGTGATAGGTCCACTCGCCCCAATTAGAAAGCGGACCGGTTTCGGACGCATCAAAACAATGACCACATGACTAACGTAACCGGGACGCAGACCCACCTCTTCACGACCATGAAGTAGTACGAGGTGTACAGACACCTCGAGCAGGTGGTATTCGTGCAGCGGGCGATGGCGCCGTTGTTGAGGTGACTGCTCATATAGGGTTCCGGGAGCAGACGATGAAGCGCTGCATTTTCGTAGACGGGAGTGGAGCGGTTCAACGATTGCAGGGCATGCAGACAGTCGTCGTAGAGTGTGACTCGGTTCTCCGTGGACGGAACCGGAAATACTGTACGGGTGCCAACCGGAAGTACCAGTCGAAGGTTTGTCTCCAGTTCGCGTATCCAAAAAAGACCCTTGCGACGAACGGCACTGGGAAAGGGAGTGAGTGTTAATGAAAGATTGATTATTTTAGGGGTTTTCTTATTGGGAAAGAGTAATCAGACATTCTGATTTATACACAGAACGCATACGTTGTCTGCCTATGAAAGCTACGCTTCATTGGGCACTGTTGAGACTTAAAATCAATGATACTCTAAGGAACACTTAATAACTCCTTAGTATACTTACATGGGAGTAATCCTCTGACGATTATCGTAGAAATTCTGATAGAACCTCTCGTATACCATGGGTATATAGTTGATGGCTGTATTGTGGAAGATGCGCACATGGTTCATGAACTTGGAGAGGGCGGCCGGCAGGTACACAAGAGAGCAACCTGCAAGTGAGCCGAATGCAAATTTCTCCGGCTGCATCACGATCTCTGCGTTTACTCACGATCGGCGGCGAGGGACTGCAACATTGGCAGGTTGGAGATGCGCTCGGGGATGTGCACCAGCGCCTCGTTGTCGCTCACATTCAGCTCGTTGAGGCGGACGCATTCGCTTAGTTGCAGCGGCAGGCGGCGAAATTGGTTCTTGGCGATATTCAGATGCTCCAAATTGCGCAAGCTGTTCAGTTCTGGGAGGGGGAACAAGCGGATGCAATGTGGCTAGCAATCAGTCACTGGTTGACAGTCGCACTCACCCACTGGTAGTTCGGTGAGCTGATTGCCCGCCACGTTCAGCTGCTGGAGGCTCAGCAGGAGACCCAATGTGGGGGGCAGCTCCTTGAGCTCGTTGTTGGAGACATCCAGGAATTCCAGATTCTCCAGCATATAAATGTCAGTGGGCAACTCACTGAGATTGTTGCCTGCCAGGTGAATAAACTTGAGGGTGGTGATATTCAGCAGCCATTTGGGTATCACCGAGATGAAGTTCTCCTTGAGATAGACCTCTTCGAGGTCCTCGTACAGAAACAGATCCATGGGCACATCCTTGAAGTTCAGGTAGCTCCAGTGCAGGATGGTCTTGTTCATTTCGGTGCCGTTACAGTTACACAATCCCCGCACTGTTGCTGTTGTTGCTACTGCTGCTGCTTCTAATGCTGTTGTTGCTGTTTGCTGTTGTTTGGCGGCGTCGCCGTCGTTCTGCTTATACTTTGTTGATTTAATTATATTTATATGCGTCTTTACGCGGTCATGATCATCGCTCGGCACCGCCACCCGCCAGAGAAACACTGCCACCGCCACCAGCGCCACCACAGCCACCCAGTGGCTCAGGCCCAGTGGCAGCCCCAGCAGCAGCAACAGCAACAGTTTGCTCTGGCCAACAGAGAATCGGAGAATCTCCGCCTCCTCACCTCAATGCGATTCAGTTCAATGGGACTTTTGTCTAAATTTGTCTCCTCCACCGGTCGGTCGCCTTTCGCAATTTCTCGCGAGCACCACTAAGATTCTTGTATTCCCACCTATTTATCGCCTTAATAACGCTCACCCAACGTTGCGTATACGTAATGTGTCGTCGGCCTGAAAGTATGCAACTGATTTCGGTGGCGGGCCAAATGCCGCCCGAGCTTTGGCACTGACATTGAATTTTCCTGCCTGCATTGATTCGCTTTTCCCGCTGTTGCACTCAAGGTCGTTGGTGCTGAAAGCCAAAATGCAAAAGGGCAAGCTTTTCCGAGCTGCAATGCAGGGAGCTTTATGGCGGTGAGTTGCCATAAAATGGTCAGTGGGAAGCTCATGTGGTTGGGATACATTTTCCAAGCCAAGCTTTCGGAAAAAGTCGTGTATAATTGTGGAAAATGTATTGAATTGTTGAAAAAATACACCACAAAATAGACTTCATGGTAAGCTTCCATTAAAATCCGTTGGTAAGTCCCAAATGCTTATGTAGAGTTCTTAAAAAATATTTTTATCTTCTGTTATGAATGTGAATTTGTAATAATTTAAGAATAAATGCAATAACATTGAGGAGACAGAGAAAAATTAACAAAAGTAAATAAAAATAAAGTAATTTTTCTTAAAAACTTGTAATAAATATTAATTTATTTCGCCTTTCAATACATTTAAAAGCTTAAACTTAATTAGTGTTCACTCGCATAACTCGAAGTCTTCAGTATCCATAGTGGCCATATCCATAGGGACTATGATGATAGTCATAGGGACTATGATGATAGTCATGATGATAATCATAGGGACTATGATGATGATGATGATGATGATCGTAGGGATAGTATTCGTACGGCGTTGGCACTCCAAATCCCACGCCTATGGGCAGCGGTAAAGGCAATCCCGCAACGATGGGTGTTGCCTCTGCCAAACCAAGAACGCAGAGCACAAAGAGTCCGATTAGCGCGATTACAGCTTTCATCTTGCTGGCCAAGATCTCTCAACAAACTGAAGCATTCAAGACGCTGCTGATGGCTTTTAAGTCGATCTGGCCTACGTTATTTTTGGGAATTTCAATCCCCAACGTGAACAAACAAAATCAAGTAAATTTCACCAGCCGCTTGAGAAGGTGCGAATTGCCCAGAGAGATGTTTTTCCCCCTTCAATGCAAATTGGCAATTGTTCACGATATTTGCTTTATTAAATTATTGTTTAATGTATCCAGTTTTACATTTGTTTGTATCTTTTTTGACAAAAAAGGTATATCCAGGCCTCAATGATGATGATGGTGAAAATCCCAATGCACATCGTGGTGTGGAATATAATGGACATCGTAGTGGGTATTGTAGTGGTGACCGTGATGGGGAATATAATGCAGATCGTAGTGATAATCGTGGTGAGGTAAGCTCCATACCCCGGCGATAAGGCAGACGAAAAGTCCAAAGATGAGGATTAAGTTGTTCATGTTTCTGTTAAGATTTGAAGCGAACTGATGCTTCTGGCTGCGATTCACGGCCTTTTAAACCATTCTCTGGCCTGTAATTATGGTAATTCACCACCAAGGTGGACAAACAGAGGAAAAGGTTGAGTAAATTTCAGCGACCTTTAAGTGCCAAATATTTAAAATATCGTAAACAATTTGCTTTATTTCGTACAGTAAACTTTTGGTTGAATCGTTAAAGCTCTACACCGTTTATCACAAGTCCCACAGGGAAGGAGTGAGAAAAGGGAATTTCAGGAATCCCCAATCCCTAGACTCCCGATTTCACATTCACAGTCAGCTGCTTGAACTGCCGATCACTTAGCAGGCACCACTTTTCTCTCAAAATCTGTGAGATCTCCCGCTCAACAGCCTCGTAGGATCGGGAATTCCGCTTCAGCCAGGCGTAGAACTCATCGCTCCACTCCGGATGCCTGGGCCAGTCGCAACGCAAGATCACAGCAAAGCGTCGCACATAGAGATGCCTCAGATTTTTGGCAGTTCGAGCGATCAGCAATAGCGTCGAGGTGGAGACTTTCTCGCGGATTATCTGCGGGGGAATACAAAAGGTGCTAAGTGGCAGGAATTACCCGAAAATTTCGTCATCAGCCACTCACCAGTGTGTCCAGATTAAAGCACTGCCGGCATAGAAGCAGCATCAGGCTATCGACGCGATTGTGAAATGGCTTGGGGCTGGAGAAGCGTGGCAGGAGCTCATGGCCATAGACGGCCAGCGTGTTGCGGTAGTGGTCCACCATTCGGACCAGCAGGTCGGCTCGAATCCGAGCCTGCGGTGCCCAGTACGTGATGCTGTGGACAGGTGCCTCAGGCTGCAGCACCACCTCGCCGTCCGCCAGGTTCTCCACCCTCAGGTGGACGCGCATGCGTGGATTCGTCTTCTTCAGACTGCGCCAGGCCTTCACCCCACAGGCACTTATGGTCAGGTGGCTTGGCGTATAGCAGTTTTGCAGCAAATACAGATGACGCAGCTTGGTGTCCGCCAGCAGGGACAGGACATCGTCGTCGATGTTCTGGGGGGAAATGGTCAGGACCTGGAATTAAAAAAAACACTATTAAGCATAGGGAAAAGCTAGTTATGTTCCATTTTTCACCTGCAGGTTTAGGAACAAGCCCACATGCATGATGGGACAGTGTGTGGTGGTCACATTTACTAGGTTCAGTACTCTCATCTTGGTGCAGCAACTGCAGACCACCTCGTCGAGCAAGTGATTCGCCTCGAAGCGTTCCAGCACAAAGTCCACCAGCTTCAGTGTGTGCAGATCTGTGAGTCGCAGAAGTAACTCCTTCAAACCCTTTAGTAGCTGCCCCCCAGTGCCAAAGAGCTTGATACCCTCGGGATCGTTGGGCTGCGACATATTGCAAGGAAAGTGGTAGACCAGCGAGCGGATGCGGCGACCCATGCCCACCAGTTCCGGCGAAGCGTTCAGTTCGGTGCCCTAAAAATTAAACAGATTTAAAAATTAAATAATGAATATTCAAAGTTTATAATTACCTTATCCATGCTCCATGATAACAGTGTCATAAACTGGTAAATATTGTTGAAGCTGTGCCATGGCCGAAACTCAATTCCTCGCAAATATTTCCCAATCCTCGCCAAACAGTTTTGGGTACGCATGTGGTCCAGGCAGTACTGCCAGCCGGAGTAGTAGTTGTACTTTGGTCGGGTTAGGGTGCGATCATCTACCACAAAGTTATTCCAAACTGTTGGCAAGTAAAAAGCGCGATACCATTGCCGGCAAACCTGAAAAGAGATCAGTCATGTTAAGGATTTATAGGTGAATAATTGATGAAATTATAAAAGAATTATAAATGTAAAAAAATATTCCGTTTCCCATCACTTTAGAAAATTG
>JAEIIH010008541.1:0-20770 GCA_018904745.1 Drosophila orosa
TGTGTTTTTCTGTTACTTTTTGTATTTTGTAATCACTTTTCTTCTCCTGTTAAACCATTTCCCAATACCTTCCCCTTAAGCTCTTAAAAAACAGCTGTTCTTAAGAGTTGCAGCATTAAAATGCTTCCAAAAATTTTAAGAAATCTATAATTAACCCCAAAAATAAAAGAGTTTCATCACCAAAATCAACAAGAATAAATCTTGATGAATGTCTTGACTGCACAACAAGTAGATCCCATGATTTTCTCTCTCTGCATTGTGTTTGCTGGAATAAAAATATGCCATCGCCATCCATTCAATACATTTATCCATCTCTAGTTCCATTCATAGTGGGCGTCCCAAAACCAGCGCTCATTTATTGTTTTTCTTCGAATTGTTTACACGCTCTTTTGAAATTTGAGTTTCAGACATTTGGTTTTTTTTTGCTTTGCTTTGCTTAAGGTTTTCCCCCGCAACTCCAAGCAAAGTGCAGCCAAAGTTTTTCCATCTCGCTGCTGCCTGCCCATTCAAATTATGTGGCGGACAGTTTTTCTGGTGGACAACAGGCTGGCTTTCGGGTGGAAAGCGCTGCTCAACTGGCAAACAGGTTTTCCCTCCACCTGTTGACCAATTCGCATAGCACGACGACCTACGCCAATATTGAAAACCCTCTTTGCTGGTGCAGTTTCCCCTCCTGACTCTGGACTGGCCTTTTTGTAATAAACTTTTAAGCCTAAGAGAAACATTAAAGAATTGGTATTCGATCGAGTTCGATTTGGTTCTCGGCTGACACAGTTATTGATGACTTCATGCAACGATCTTTTTGTGTAGAGAAACCCGTTTGAAACTTATGGAATGAAAGCAAATAATAAAGATAAAAGATACAACAGAGGTGTTGCAACAAATACTTCCAAAAAGCGCGTAGAGAATAGAGAAGAATTGATGGATTCTTCCTCTCTTGCTTCCTATCTCTTAGTTGCTCTGTTATCTTCTGTAGGAAATAATCTCTACTGTGTTCGGTGTGGGCTGTTCTATGTTTACTTTTCTCATTAATATATAATCCCTCGAACTTTGCTGGGTATTTTGGGCTGTTCCGCAGTCTGTAAAATCAAAGTTATATCTATTTACAGCTTTTGCTATCAGTGAACCATGTTTTATTAGTTGTTCTTGAAGTAAACCTTGTTTTATATTTGTTATTGAAGTGAGATAATAGAAATTGGAGCATATATTTTGGTTTTAAACCAATTTCCGCGGCAGTTTCCCTCTTGAGACTCTGTTTTTGATTGCATTTCCCCCCCCTAGTTTCAATTAGAGCCAGAAGAGTTTATTTCTAGGCCTGCCATGGCTCTGGCTCTGTCGGAATTGTGATTATGAGTGCAGCAAGAAATGGGTTGGCTGGCGAAACAAGGCACAGCACTCGAGATGATTCTAAAAACGGAGCAGGAAAGAGCCGGCCGCGGCGAGTGGAGTCTTTCATGCTGAGTGACCATCGTCCAGCCGGGCAGCCAACCCCTTCACTTTGCTCCACTCCCTTGGCTGCCCCCAAAAAAAAGAAATACAACAAAAATTAAAAGAGATGGAGGGGCAAACAATGGAAGGCGGCTGGCGGCGCACGCCAAGCCAAACACGAGCGAGTTTATCGAACTCATATTGAAGATTGTACGCATGGCTTCACTCCGGGCAAACAGATACAGCTGCAACAGATGCGGGGCGGGGACACAGATACAGATACAGATAGAGATACAAATACAGATAGAGATACGAAAGCGCTAGTTAATTGCCAGGGAAAAAAGCAGAGTGCAGAGAGCACAGAGATGCAGTTACGCAGGCTCAACTTGGCCTTGACCCCCCTGTTTATTCTCACATTATTACAGCACTTTAGTCCCCACACTTTGATATAATTCCCTTCCAAATAAACCATTTTACAGGCTCGTCAACGTGCTTCCGTCAAGTGGCTGCTCTCGAAGGCGTTCAACAATCGCGTGCCGGACAACCTAAAGGAGCCCTTCTATCGCGATCATGAAAACCAGGAGCGCCTCAAGCCGCAGATCATTGTGGAGCTGGGCAATGCCACGCTCTACTGCCAGACGCTGTCCAACCTGTACTCAGATCCCAACTACCAAAGCATGAACCACTGGTCAATATTACAGACGCTAGCGCGCAAGGGAGTACCCGTTGCCGAAACCTCGGACATGCCCATTACCGAAACGGTATTGATTCAAACGAATCCGCTGCGAATTGTGAGTAGAAAGAGATTTCTATGAGAGTTTTCTTGATAATTTATGACCCCTTTTTAATGCAGAACGCCCACATGTCTGTGATAGAATCGCTGATGGTTTTGTATGCGAAGGAAATATCATCGGGTGACCGCGTCATGTCGGCCATTCGAAGGTGAGCTGGAATTACTTTGTTTTTAAAGCCTAAACTATATTGTTTCCTTATTTTTACCTCAGAATATCTGGCAGCAATTACCAGGCGCCTCCTGGCCAGTCCTATGAGCAAGCTCTGCTGGGCTGGATATCGCATGCTTGTGCCGCTCTCAAGAAACGCATTATCATGGAGGTGGAGACAGGAATGCCCGATGAAAATGTAAGAGTAGTAAACTCCCCTCTTTTAAAGCTCATTAACTTAATGGGTTTCTTTTTCTAGGGCTCCCGCTTGCAGACGCCGGATATACCGCCTGTCAGGGACTTCCAGGATCTGTGCGATGGCATCTGCTTGGCCCTGCTCATCTCGTACTATTGCCCCAAGGTGGTGCCCTGGACGAGTGTTAGGATCAACTATCTGCCCGCCGTCGAGGATTCCATACACAACATTTTGCTGGTGGCGAATTTCTCCCAAAAGCATCTGCCATATGGCGTCTTCCACATGACGCCCGAGGATGTGACCTACATGCGAGGGTAGCTATTGATCTTCTCAGCTTTTATTTAAGAGTAAATATCTAATCAGTGTGTTCTTGCAGCTCCATGAAGCTGAATCTGGTCCTGTTGCTCACGGATCTGTTCAATCTGTTTGAGATACACCCGGCCAAATGTGTTTGCTACCCGGGAATGGATGGTCAGGGTAAGTGGAAGCCTTTTTATGTCATCTAAACATTCCCCAAAACGCTGCACCGCATCGCATTTATCCCTTGATTCCCCCCTCGAAAAACAATTGGCCTGCCTGTCTGTGTTTGAAATATCTCAGTTCCCACGGGGCATGCATTGTTGTCCAAAGTGTATCCTTGTTTGCAATTTGTTTTCTTCATGGTTTCACGTATAATTTGCTTTGAGTTTTACTCCTAATTTGGGAATAGGAAAATAATTGGACAAAGAAAAGTATTACTCACCTTGAAGTTGTAGGAAAACAATAAAGAAATGACTCAATTTAAGAGGTAATATCATCCACATCAATTAGTCACAGAAAGCTTAGTGAGTAGCTAGGAATTCAGAGCGCCTTCACAGCCCGTAGAATCTGTAAATTAGCCCGCAAACAATTCTCAGTTTAAGCAGAACCGCAAAGCACCATTTAGGAGACGCGAGAGGAGAAACCACAACAGAAATCTTAGCAAATTCCTTATTTATGTTTTGTTGTATTTTAACTGCGGTTACTACTGAGTTCACCAAAGAAATTGACATTGGAATCCATATGTAAAGCTCTCTCTCTCTCTCATCTTCACCTGATCCCACACACACCGAACCGTAGTCTCCACATTCTTAAATTCAATGCAAATTCGAATACAAATCAATGCTGTACTGATCTCTTTCTTTGTTTCTTGTGCAAAACGCTTCCTCTTTGCCCACTTGTAATTGAAATTTTGGCTCCTAATCACACACAACACACCACACACTGACACCCATCACAAAACCACACTTAACCCAAAACGCAACGTGTGTGATCCGCTGCAGATGTCATCGCCCGGCGCTGTTTGGGCGCCAATGAGCACGGGATCTGCCATCGACGGGGCCTCACCGTACAGCCCGTCACGCCCATTCCCGATCTGCGCAGCGATCTCGACCAGCCGCACGTTGGTTCGCCCTCGAATCGGCCGCCGTTTCAAGGTTTTTTCTTCAAATTTTCTATCCGTGTTTTTCCCCGTTTTCCCCCCGCCACAAAATACAAACTCTCGATTTTTACTCCTTCGTTTGTTCATGAATGTGTTGTTGTTGTTTCCATTTCCATTTGTTTGATGTTTGTTTGCTTGTTCTTCTGCTCGTTTCGTTTGTTCGTTTTCATCATGTTTGTATATCCCAAAGGGAATGGGACTGGTGATCACAGCTGTCTGATAATAACAATCATTATAATACATAGTTTTAGTAGTAAAAGCAACTGTTTTAAGTCTGCACAGAAGCACAGAAGCCTGGTAATGTCTTTGTCATAAGAGCACTCACTCATCATTGGATCTTTAAGCAATAGAACTGCATTTTGTCATTAAAAAACCAAGCACATTGACTGAAGAAAGACTTGAAGAGGACCTTTGAGTGGATTTATAGCTCTATTCTAAGTTTTTAAAACTTTGACGGAACGAAGACTTGACGATGACTTTTGAATGGATTATTTATAGCTCTATTCAATGCCTTTTGAGTGGATTTATCTATTCATTTCTCTATTCATTGCCTTTGAAAGAGTGAAAGTAACTCTAAAAAGCAATAATTACCCAGTTCTTTGGGGGCTCTTTACTTGGCGCCCCATTTTTGTACACGGAATGTTTCTGCTTTCGATTTGTGTTGTGTTTGCCTTTGCCCAATGCTTATGATGCAACCGAAATATATTTTAGAGTTGGTTTACCTTGCAAGCTGAGCAAATTGATTATTATTTAATTATTTCTCTTTCTTTTCCTGTGTTAACTTTTCGTTTATAATTTAGTTCCGCACTCGAATTCATTTGGCGGCGGCTTAAACCGCAGATCCACGCCGCCCAACGATTACCAGGCGACTTTCGATGGTTCGAGTAATCAGGCTGAAGGTAATCCTCGTTATCTATCTTATTTCCTTATTTATTAATCTTAATTTAAGTTAATGTTTAGTTTTGAGTGTGTTTTGGTTTGCCTTTGCCTAGCACACGGATACATTACTCTACATGTTTATTGGTTTTTAATTAAATTTGTGTAATTTTCTTTTCTTTTTCTGAATCTACCCCCCCGACCCACACCACATGCTTAACAACCACAAAAACCACCACAATCGTCATGCAACTGCCTCGCCGCTGCCTGCTACCGCTCCGCCCTGCTCCAGCCTTCGTCGTGCACAAGTCGCGTGGCATCACCACCCTCGCCTCCATGCACTCGCAGCAGCAGCAACAGCAACAGCAGCAGCTCCATCAGCAGCAACAGCAGCCGCCGCCGCAGTATCACCACCAGCAGTCACAGCTCCAGATCCAACAGCAGCAGCAGCAGCAGGAGCCTCTGGTTCCGGCTCGCTTGCGTCAGGCAAAAGAAAAGACCAATGTGGAGTCCAAGGCGGATGAGAGAGGTTTGCCTTTGCCTTGCCTTTTGATTTCCCAGACAAGGACTTGTATGTGGCAGGAGAAAGGGATATTCCCTGGAATACTAATTACTTATCCCTACATACAAGTCTTTGCCTTGCTTTAATTTATAATTTCCTTTTACTTTCTTTATATTTTCATTTATTTTTCGTATTTTCCTTTTGTTTTTCGTGCTCTTCTCAGGCGATTTTGTCGCTGCGGGTCGACCAAGTAACTGGGAACAGAGCCGCCGGCCAAGCTTTGCAGGTATGAGCCACCATAGTGACCCCCAGAATCGTTGTAGTCAACCTAGTGTTCCATTCTTGTGTGTGTTGAGTTCATTTGAATGCCATTAAGTTTCGTTTTTGTTGGCTTATTTCGTGCCCTACAAATACTCTCTCCTCAAAACCCATTTGGCGTTGTTTTACCAGTTTCTTGAGTTAACCAAGTTTATCCCTTGATTGAGACCCTTGTCTGGCCTTTTCAGGACGTCGCTCGCGTAGGAATTCCTCCAGCGAAGACTCCCAGCTGACCATTGAGAACTTTGGCGGCTCTCAGGATCAGCTGAATACGCTGGGGAGATACGAACGCGAAAGAGATGTGAGGGAACGCAAGCTGTCCAACACCAGCGTAGGTGGGTATTCAACTGACCTTCTAGGAGCCTTTAAAGACTTGTATTTCATTTATTTACATTAATTTCTTACAGTGGAACCCGCTGTGGCCGTTCGTTCGTCGATTGCCGATGCTCGGGGCACCTTGCAGCTGGGCTATGACACGGATTCGGGTTCCGAGAAGCAGGATCGCGAGACGGAAAAGTATTCGATGCGGCGGCAAGCCAGGTGAGCTTAAAACACTATTTAATTATCTATTTACTTACCCACTGTTTGCTTAAAATTATAAACTGAAGCTACACTTGGCCTTTAAGCTTGATTCTGTATTAAAAATCCTTTTTTTCTCCTCCACAGCGTCGACAATGTGCCCACTATGTCGTCGCACAATCTTTCGAATGCGGGCAGCCCCTTGCCGATGGCCCGGCACAAGCAACATTCCATCGACAAAGACTACCACAACAACAGCAGCGGCGGCATGATGGCGGATCCCTACAACGATGCCCGCTCCACCAGCGGCTACGATCCGGAGAGCACGCCCGTGCGCAAGTCATCCACAAGCAGCATGCCTGCCAGTCCTGCTGCCTGGCAGTTGGATGTGGGCGATGAGGATATGCGTTCGCTGGAGAATGCCAGCAAGCTGTCCACCATACGGATGAAGCTGGAGGAGAAGCGAAGGCGCATAGAGCAGGACAAGCGTAAGATTGAAATGGCGCTGTTGAGGCACCAGGAGAAGGTAGGTCTTGACCGAGGAATCACAGAGAGATTGATGGTTAAACGCGTTGTATTCCCAGGAGGATCTGGAGTCGTGTCCGGATGTCATGAAGTGGGAGACCATGAGCAACGAGTCGAAGCGCACGCCCGACATGGACCCCGTTGACTTGGACAAGTACCAGGTGGGTGTGGTTTTTATACAACGATTTAATATAATGTTTCCCCTAACTAACTATCCTCCGAGTGCCAGAGAATTAATGTCTAACGCCTGTGTCTCCTCTCTTTCCCCACATTTTGTGTCTGTGCCCTGCTTCCAACATTCACACACCAAAAACATATACTCACACGCAACAAACAAATAAAACACGCCCATTAACCCACAATTAATACGATTAAAAACGAAATGGGAACGAGCAGCAAAGCATCGCCATCATGAACATGAACCTGCAGGATATCCAGCAGGATATCCACCGCCTGGCCACCCAGCAGAGTCAGATGCAGGCGCAGCACCTGCAGGCCCAGCAGCTGATGCAGGCCCAGCAGATAGCCAACATGCTGAACCAGGTAACAGCCATAACCAACCACATTCCCCGCCTGCAAACTCATCGCAGCAGCCCCACAGCAGCAGCAACCGCCTAGCTAATTAACGATGGACATGGATTAAATGCTTAATGTTTTTGTTTTGTCCGAGTTTCTTGGTTGGTTTATTGATGGTTTTTAAAGGAGATTAAAGAGTTCTCTTGAGAATAAGATGCGTTATTTTATACTCATTTAATTATAGAAGTATTTAAGTATAAAAAGCTACCTTTGCCTCAATTTAAACCTCTTCAAAAAGCCACCAATATCTCTCTAGCCAAGCAGTATTATTTGTTACCAATTAGAGAAGAACTCAAGATCCAGACACACACTCCCAAGCTCGTTGTCAACTAACAAATTGTTTTATTGATCTCGTTTTGTTACCCGCCACAACCTGCAACTCTCGCCACCTGTTATCCGCACTAATCGCATCCGCAGCAGCAGACCTATGGTTCGCAGCAGCACCTGGCCACTGATCACCACTACCAGCCGTCGAGAACCATGCAGCAAAGCTTTGGCTCATCGCCGCATCTTCCGCAGGCCTACAATGCCCCCGTGAGTGCGTACAGCTCCCGTCCCCCCAGTCGCGATCCCTACCAGCAGCAGTTGCAGCATCAGCACCAACAGCAGCAGCAACAGCAACAACAGCAGCAGCAGCAGCAGCCCATGGCCATGCCCCAGCCCATGCAGTATGTCAACGAGCACGGGCAGTACATGTCGCCGCCGCAGCCCGCCCACTATATGCCGCAGCAGCAACAGCAGCAGCCGCAGAGCATCTACAGTGACAACGGGGCGGGCTACAATCACAGCAACCACTCGCCCTATGGCGGAGCTCCGCCCCAGTTCAGGAGTAGCGTGGTTTACGATGATTATGGGCAGCCCACCAACCACTTTTACCTGCACGAGTCCTCGCCTCAGCAACAGCAGCAGCAGCAGGGACATCCCCAGCAGCGTCGCACTTGGGCGCACTCGGCAGCAGCGGCCGCCTACGAGCAGCAGCAGCAGATTCAGCAGCCGCTGGTAGATGTGAATGCCTGGCAGACGCAGCAGCACCAGCAGCAGCAGAAGCAGAAGCAAACCTGGATGAACAGGCCGCCATCAAGTGTGGGAGCTCCCAGCCCCGGCAGCTTTGTTCTCCATCAGAATGGTGGAGGCGGAGGTGGCGGTGGCAGTGGGGGAGGCGAGTTACAGCATCTCTTCCAGGTTCAGGCCTCACCCCAGCACGGCCAACGGCAGGTGGTGGCTGGCTCCAATGGCGTTCAGCGCCAACAGTCGCTGACAAACCTGCGGGACAATCGTTCACCGAAGGCACCACAACCCATGGGAATGCCCATGGGAATGCCCATGCAGCACGAGGACATGATGGCGCCGCAGAGCATCTGCTTCATTGGCGACGAGGAGGATGTGGATGAGCTGGAGCGCAACATTATCGAGTCCATGCAGTCCACACGCATCTCCGACTTTGTCCACCAGTCCCAGCAGCAGCACCAGCTGCAACTCCACAACCAGCAGCAGCAGCAGCAGCGGTTACAGGGCCACAGCGGACGAGGCAGCAGCTCGGAGGACTACGACAGCGGGGAGATGATCTCCAACAAGCTGAACATCACCAGCGGCAACCTCACCTACCGCATACCCTCGCCCTCCCGTCCCTCCATTCAGGCCAACAGCTTCCAGGATCCCCGGGCCTTGGCAGCAGCTGCCGCGGCGGCGGCGGCATCCAGCGGCGATGATCGAGAGCCGCCCGAAAAGGGCTTCTACATCTCCTTCGATGACGAGCAGCCCAAGCGACCCAAGCCACCGCTGCGGGCCAAGCGATCGCCCAAAAAGGAGGCGCTGCCGGGCAGCAGGGACAGCGTGGACCATCAGGCGACCCTTAAGCGCGAGTCCCTGAGTCAGCTGCACAACAACAATAATAATATTGGGTTCGGTGGGGAGGAGGAGAGCAGCAGCAAGCCGGCGGCCACAACCAGGCACAGCATCCATGGCCTGAACAGCCACTCCAACAGTGTCAAATCGCCGGGGAATGCCACCTACAACAAGTACACCGATGAGCCGCCCATTCAACTGCGGCAACTGGCCGCCGTCTCGGGCGCCGTGTCACCCACTGGCCACGAGCGTCGGTATCTGGAGGATTTGACCAATCAGCCATCGCCACTGCCCCAGCAGCAGCCGATGTCGCCCACGCGGCTCCAGCAGAGCAGCAACAATGCGGAGGCGGCCAGGAATAAGGCGCTGGTCATAGGAGCGGACAGCGCCAACTTGGATCCGGTAAGATTTAATTATTAATGGGATTTTTGATAGGGAACTTGAAAGGGAAAGTATTACTATTTGAACTTTGCCATAAGTAGACGTTCCCTTTGATATATGTATCAAAGGTTACATTCCTACATCAAAGCAATCGTTGGGCCTTTGTAAAATTTATTTCCAAGAATACAAGCGAAGAAATTGAGAATTTTCTAGATATATTTGTATTGTTAACTTTAACCGCCGAAAAGATGAAGTGGTTTATGGTTTACGATGTAAATAACCTCAAGAAAAGTGTTTTTTAGACTTTAATGTATTCTTTTTATCTCACAGGACTCTGTGGATGAGATGGAGCGGCGCAAGGAGAAGATTATGCTGCTGTCCTTGCAACGGCGACAGCAGCAGGAGGAGGCCAAGGCGCGCAAGGAGATAGAGTCTTCACAGAAGCGGGAAAAAGAGCGCGAGAAGGAGGAGGAGCGGGCGCGCAAGAAGGAAGAGCAAATGGCGCGGCGTGCGGCCATTTTAGAGCAGCACAGACTCAAGAAAGCCATCGAAGAGGCCGAAAGAGAGGTTAAAAATGCTTTTAAATCGCTCTTTCCATCAGTTGCTTATAATTTGTTGTATTATTTGTAGGGTAAAACCCTGGATCGGCCCGATCTGCATGTTAAACTGCAACCCCAGTCATCCACCTCAACGACTCCGCGGCTGAGACAGCAGCGCAACACGCGTCCCAGGCCCAAGACCATCCATGTGGACGATGCCAGCGTGGATATCAGCGAGGCTTCGAGCATCTCTAGTCGGGGCAAAAAAGGCTCCAGCTCGAATCTAACTGGTGAGCGCCAGAGTTTTAATGATTTTCTGGAGGAATCTGTGTATCTGAGAGTTTTTACGATTTCTTTGAGGAATCTGTTTACTTTTTTAATTGAAATCACTTCGTTTTTATGTTTATTTCTCATGTTTTTCTATTATTTACGTGACCTGTTTTTATTTAGCCATTGATTTTGTTAATCCCCTCGTATTTTATTGCTAATTTGCTGAACTCTTTCGTTTGTTTTCGTTTCGAATTTGAACTGTACCCACACAGGCTACGGTCAGCTAAGCTCAAATTCAATGAAACGAGATTACTACAGGGGCTCGCAAGACTCCCTCACTGTAAAAGGTAATTTTTGGCTTTTATTTTACCCTCATTATCACTGTCTATATATTTCATTTGTTGTAGTTTTTAGTTATTAACTGAGCTAAGTTTCAGCATGTTTAGTTAAAGTCTAAGTTGATTCGGTTTCTGGTTAACGATTTGAACTGCACTTGGACTAAATTGTAGACTGTAAGCTCTATTCTCTATAATAACTATATGGATATTTAGATATTTGGATATTTGATAAGATGTAACCACTAATCTCGTTCACACAGAGTCACCCGATGATTATCCCAGTACAAGTTCAACTCCGATTGGACGACGGGGATCGTACAAAACTTCCAGAGGTTGGTGATGGGTAACACACACACTCGCCTAACAAGTTTATCTCTTTGGTTTTTACTGGGGATGGTGGAAAATATTGAAATATCGCAAGATTACCAATAAAAAGCGATATTTTAAGGATATAAACATCCCTAGTTTTTAATTTTCTTTCTTAATCCACAAAATTCGCATTCAAACACGCTTTTGATTTTAGTTTTTATATTTTTCTTGTTTTTATGGACTAACAACGATCTTATTAACTGATTTATTGCTAAGGAAAGTCACGCTAAATGCAAATAGCAAGAAAAACTATTAAGCTAAGCCTCAAATTACTAAACCAACTAAACTAAGCACCTGCCAGTAAGAAGCACCACAGCTAAGATGGATATAAGACGCGGTTGAGGCTCTCAGGATATTCTAGTTTGGTTTTCCTTTTGGTTTTTGAGGTTTGCGGGGCAATAAGTTTGATTTACAACTCATTTTGTGTGCCAACCACCCACCCATACATTTGTGTTAATTGAATTGCGAAAGAATATCTAGTTTTGTTCCACCAATATACTGATGCACACACACTCCGGGCTCCGTGGTCGCCTCTGTTGTGACCCCGACCCGCCTTGACCTGTTTTCAGAGCCACCCGGCGTTGAAAGGGGCCGCACTCTGTCGCGGATCTCCGTTGCGAAGGGCAGCACGCTTAATTTCCGGGGCCGAAAGTCCAATTCGCTAATGAATCTGTGCGGTAAGAAGCGTTTCCACAACCACAACAAGCTAAGCTGCCTGCCTGTTTACTACCTTTACTCTCTCTCTCTCTCTCTGTACCTGTATTCCTTTAAGTAACTACTGCTACGTCTGTCTCTTGATTTTCGGGTTGTAACCTGTATCCCTTAGTTTGGTTTCGGTATCTTTGGTCTTTGATGGTGTCAAGTACTTGTATACTTTCTTAATTTCCGTACTCTATCTTGTCTTTGTCTTTATCTTTACCTTTGATTTGTTGTACATATCTTTGAAGAATACTTACTACTTATTATTTGCCATATGATTTGATCTGTAACCCTTCACTGCGCTGATTCGGCTTCCCAATTGCTTTCAATGATAACGATGATGATGATGATGATGCGACAATGGTGGTGGTTATGGTGGTGGTGTTGGTCTTGGTTCCCTCTCAAAGCTTTGTTATTGTGAGGTATATGGTTGTGGGGTTCCCGTTCCGGTTATGTCCTTTGAGACGATGATGATAATACACTCTGGCACAGACACACACTCACTCTCACTCTCACCTTTACACACACACGTGCACTGTACATTTGTTCGACTTAAACCCAGATCATGATCAGCCTTAGCTTTAAGAGATCTACGAAATTGCTTAACTAAATTTTGTGCACACATTCTCTTCTTTTATTTCTCTTTCTTTCAACTCAACTCAACTCTGAACCCTGTCTAAAAACGATTCTTGAAATTAACCAATCAAAAAACCAACCAAAAATATGAATAAAAACCGATATTATTAACCGAATAAAACGAACTCATCGCCATCCATCCACGTGACTAACAACGCATCCATCGACTGATCTGCATGGACTCCCTGGGTGATGATCTCTCTCGCTGCTGATTGAATGACTCTTGACCACGACTCTCTCTGTATGTTGCTTGCCGGTTAGACACAGATTCGGGACTGGGACGCGCCACACCGCCGCGGCGTGCACCGTCGCCTGGAATGGGAATGGGCGCTTCAGGTAGGCATATGCCATCACCCTCGGGACCGGGCTCTTTGCCGCCAGGTTTGATATCGAAACGTCGCGGATTTGATGATGGATCCAGCGATTTCTCATTAACTCCGAATTTGAACATGGAATATTCGGGTTTGTATCTCCTCTCTCTCTTCTCCACACACCTCTTCAGAAAACAGTCAATCAATCAATCAAACAAACAATCAACCCATACTTCAAATCAATCCTCAGTTATATAGTTCACCCTCTCCACCGATCATCACCTGCATCTGCATTTGTTTTCCCCAACTGGAAAGCCGTATTTATGATTTATTTCCATTTGTTTATTATACATTTTAATTCGTTTCATTTCGCTCCATCCATTTACAAGAATTGGCATCTGTTGTGCAGATTGCATTTATTTGTTTACCCAACATGCCATACATATTTGAGTTCCTACATAGATGATAATACAAGTTCTAGAGGTCTGCGACAGTCTGTAGAATCCGATACTTGGTTCGTTCGTTCGTTCGTCCACTTCTTACGTTCCCTACTATATACTTTATACTATATAGCGCCGTCAAATCCACGACTTTCGATGGTCAAACGTTAACCCGACATACGAAAAATGTGTTTCTAGTGATTTATAAAGCACCCAAAGAAAAAGCTTTCTAAGAACCAGATTGGCCCCGATTAACCGCTTCACGTTGAAATACTAAACAAAAAAAATTAAGCAACAAAAGCAAGCACTTACGTTAAGTTTGTTTTGTTCAAACGTTTTGTTTACTTTTAAGTTTAACGACTAATTTATGCGCCTAGGAAAGTTAAGTTACTTGAGAAGTTAATCCTATTATTTATTTTATTTTTATCTACAAACGTTAACCCAAGTGAATCCCGTAGATTCGCTCAAAGTTAAGCCTTAGCACGTAGCCTGTTTAAAATATATATTTATACAATCTAGATAGAAGCTTGCCATTTAGCCACCAACAAAAAGTAGCAAATATCCACAGATATCTTTCTTATTTCTTTTATATTTTAACGCTTTGAAATGTGCTTTCGACAGGTCCGAAACTCTATAAACAACCAGCGGCCAAATCGAATCGTGGCATCATCCTGAACGCCGTCGAGTACTGCGTGTTTCCCGGCGTCGTGAACCGCGAGGCCAAACAGAAAGTGCTGGAGAAGATTGCGCGCTCGGAGGCGAAGCATTTCCTGGTACTCTTCCGCGATGCGGGCTGCCAGTTCCGCGCCCTCTACAGCTACGTGCCCGAGACGGACCAGGTGACCAAGCTGTATGGCACTGGGCCTAGTCAAGTCGACGAAGTGATGTTCGACAAGTTCTTCAAGTGAGTTAACTTTGAGATTTCCTCATACTTTACCCGCTAACTTGCAATATATTTGTTCTACGTAGATACAACTCAGGTGGCAAGTGCTTCTCGCAAGTGCACACGAAGCATCTGACGGTGACCATCGACGCCTTCACAATACACAACTCGCTGTGGCAGGGCAAGCGAGTGGCCTTGCCAAGCAAAAAGGACATGGCGCTTGTCATCTAAGCAGCGAGTAGCGAGTAGAGAGTAACGAGTAACGAGGGGCATAAAGCGAGAAGCAGGGAGGAGCCAACAAACGAGCGCTTGGCGCTGTTTTTGGCCAGGATCCACCACAACTACACTATTCTACACACGTTTTGCGCATTAGGACATCTCTCCACGGAAGCATGAACGAGAGTTGTTGTGTAGATCGCGGGGCATTGGTGTTCAACGGGGTATCAAGTACATACTTATGGCTAATTACTATTTGCACATGTTTGAGGAACAAGAATTGGAATTTACGGAATACGGAATATTGTAGTGATTAATACAATGCGATTGAATATTTATTTTGAATATAAATGCATATAATCCAGCCTATGAGAATTTATTGTTCGCGCATGAGATGAGATGAGGAGAAATAGAAGAGCAAAAGCCAAAAGCCAGAATATGTTTTTCCAAGGGAAACGAATCGAGGAACAAATGTAGAAAGAAATCACCTTTTTTTATTAATTTGTTTTATACATACATATATATTGTTATTACACAGTTGTAATTCATGTGAAACACTGATTCTTGGCGGTAATAATATTATGGAAAATCAATTGTGTACACGGGCCGGGCCGCAGCCAAAGTCGACACTAATTTTAATGCCAACTAGCTATTTATTTTAACACTAATTAATACTTTTACTTTTTAATGCGTATTTAAAAAGGGAATAATAATAATACAACTAATATTTAAAGCCCAGATATCTCTATATATCTCGATACAAAACAAGAAAAAGACTTTTGACTGCTGAAAACGGAGCAAACTTCGCAATTTGCCCTGCAAATTAGCAACCGATTTCGATGGCATTTTCGCTGAGGCCTGTCTGGCGGCTGGAATTGACTTGTAACTGCCATCGTCGACCTTACTTTAAACTCTGTTCGAGATCGCGAGATCGCTCAACCGTTCGATGCACTTAACCCGCACTCATCCTGTTTTTTTATATATATTCTTTCTTAAATAAAGCGATCGATCAACCCAAGCTGCTCGTTATGATTTGCACCTGCTTCACCACACACAAAAAACGATATTATTTCCCTTGCAAAGGTAACTCGTGCATTGTATTTCTAGCTAGCGAAGTGAGGAGGGATGAGGGATGAGGAGAGGTTAATAAAATATAGAGCATAATCCAACTACCAACTACGAAGCCATCTCGACGGGGGCAGCAGTTTGGCGGGGGATCAGGTTAAATAATAAATCTATGTAATATGTATATGTATGTGCGTGTCGGGGCGGTTGTGCCTTTGGCTCAACTAGCTCCCAAATAATGAATATTAATGAGATCTAAAAACATTATTATATAAAATGTAATAAAGTTATTGAACAATGATTATTTAACAAAAGATCTATCGAGTTTTATTGGTAATTCTACTTAAATCTAGCAAGTACTCTGGTTTACATCTGGAAATCGTCTCGCATATCATTGTAGCGCATCACATGCTCCTTGATCTTGGAGCCATCCACCCAGGTAACAAAGTCCTCGAGGTTTCGGGACACCAGAAAGGCAGGATCCTTGACCATTTCGGGTCCAACGCGTACATGGCCGTGTTCTATGAGGTCTGTGGCTCCCTTCAGATGCTCCGACATGCGTACTATAATAGAGAAAGCCTTAATTACAATATATTTCATTAAATTAGATGAATAAAACCTACGCTTAACCATAATCACAGGCAGACGCCTACGGCAGAAGTGACTGGCCGAGATCTTGGCTGCCGTTTCCAGAGTCAATTGATCATTTGAGACGCCCATGGCATGGATTTTATTAAGCAGCATTGTGGTGGCCTCTACCTTGAAGGGATCCGAGGCCTCCAGCTTGGCTATCTTCTCGGCTAGATCCCGAATTTCCCTAGACAACTTGTTGTATCTGTAATAGCGTTTAAAAAACGTTTAATTACTTTATTAATGATAGTTTTTAGTGCCACTCACTTGGTGTAATCCTCTCGCTTCTGTATGTGGTAGCGCCTTAGGATCTTGTTCTCTTTGCCGCTGTTGTCCACCTTCCAGGTGATAAAGTCCACCTTTTTGAGCAGCTTTTGCTCATGGAATTTGAGTTTACGCACCATTTTAATTAATTATTTTGTTAGTTATTTGTGTCTAGCTGCACATGTGCGATGATTGAGTGTGACCAGCTTTTGTTTTGTTTTGGGATTTGTATAACCATTCGAAATCAGTCACACTGCTTAGAACTAAAGAAATTTTAATCAGTAATTAAATTGTTTAAATAATCAATTCAATGCCTACTATGGCTGCCTCGATGGAGGAGGATATATCGGCCAATCCGGCACCTAGTCCCGAAGAGGATCCCCTAGCCGAGGAGCGTCTGGGCTTTGTGCGCGAAGTTGGCGCCCAGGCCGTTTGGAGTCTCTCCTCCTGCAAGCCGGGTAAGCGAATCTTACAATACTCTGCAGAATACAGCTTTAATTGGGTAATTCTCCTTAGGTTTCGGTGTGGAGCGCTTGCGCGACAACATTATGGACACTTACTGGCAGTCGGACGGCCAGCTGCCGCACCTGGTGAACATCCAGTTCCACAAGAGGACGAACATCAGCCAGATTTACATCTACACCGACTACAAGCTGGACGAGAGCTACACTCCCTCGCGAATCTCCATACGCTCCGGCACGAACTTCAACGATTTGCAAGAGCTGCAGGTGATGGACCTCACCGAACCCACTGGCTGGGTGCAGATACCCATTAAGGATGGCAATGTCAAGTCCATACGCACTTTTATGCTGCAGATTGCCGTGATTTCCAACCATCAGAATGGCCGGGACACGCACATGCGGCAGATACGCATCCATGCGCCCGTAGAGGGCAAGCACTATCCCCTGGAGCTCTTTGGGAAGTTTGCTACAGTGGATTGCCAGAAGTATGCCACCATTCGCTGAAGAAAGAGAAGAAAAAGAGAGCTGGAAGTAAGTCTTTAAGTTTTATTTGTATTTTTTTGTCGGGGTATTTAACGGCTAAAATACAACATTTAAAAGATTACTAATTAGTAATTATTGTATGCATATTTTTGGTGTTTCTAATTAAATGCCCGTCGTTCGTAGGTTCATAAAAATCGATTTGCAAAGAAATATAATAGTATATACTAAGCTTAAGTACAAAAAAATCAACAAACACAACTGGTGGCGGTGTGTAAGAGTTATAATTGTTATTAGTTTCATGCAAGATGTGGGTGCGAGGCCTAATGCATTGCTTGTTATTGTTTATTCTGTGTTCTTTGCACTATCCCGAGGATTGTCGTTTTGATTGCGCGTCTATGACTTCTTGGCTGCCTTCAGCGTCTTGTAGTGATCCTTCTCCTCGCCATTTTCCGGTGGCTCGCACTCGTAGGAAGCCTTCATTAGCTGATCCTCTGATAGCACCTCTGCCTTCAGCAGATAGGACACTACACTAGACACCTGCTCATAGGGACAGTCCAGCTGCTGCCACTGGCTAAAGTTATGCAAATGGGCGCCCAGCAGTCTACACTTCTCGAAGTTCAGCTTGCCCTGGGAGAGTCTGCAAAATATAAGCTTGTTAAGTCACAGAAGACAAGCTTAAATAGTAAAGGATCACCCACCTTGTCTCATGACTCTCGTTGATGGCATGCAAGTCCTTGAGAAACAAAGAAAAGAAAGGTATGATGGCGCGCTCAATTTTGTTGGCCTTTTCGCGTTCCGAACGCCAAACAGCAGCCTTCATGGTGGAGCGATAGTTCAGAAAGTTCGAGCTCGGATCCATTTGATGTTCCAGTCCCTCGAACTTTGTAGTCTGCACCTTGCCCCACTGAAAGTATGTGAATTAATAAAGTTTCTAGCAGTTGAAACCTAGGTAACTCACTGTCTTCTTGAGTCTAGCTATGGCAGTCATGTTTAAGGCCGTCAGAATGGCCATCAAGCTGTTGAAGTTGCCCGTGTTGAAGCACTCCAAGGCTGTCTCCACCCAGAAATCAATCATTTGTGCTCGCTGCGACTTTTTGCCCAACTAAAAACATAAGCAAATAGTTAATTTAGTGCCATATAACTCTAAACTCCAACTCACCTTTAGAATCTCCGTGGCTGTCAAGCTGCTGAGTTGATTGAACCACTGCACATAGCTGTCGATGGTTACCTGGCTCGTTCCCAAGGTGCCCGCCTTGGTCTGGCTCAGGCATGTCTTCAGTTGGTTCTTTCCCAGCATTTCCACAAACTCCTCCAGGCGTATCTGCGAGAGATAGGCATACTCTATGGCATACAGCTGGTGGGCCAACTCGTAGGCACTGCCACAGCTGTTGACTATATTGTCCGTCTTGCAGACGAGTCGCTTTAAAGACTTAATACTGCTTTGACGGCCTAGCGAGCTGGCTGACGACTGCTTGGCCAGCAGATACTGCAGTTGGTTATGCGACTTGGCCTCCCTTTGGGCCTGAGATTGAGGTAATCCGTCCAGAAAAGCTTTCAACCCGTGATGCTTCTCCATTTCCTGCAGCAGCAATTCCTGGCGAAAGTCAGCGGGACAAATGCTGAGCCAGTGCTTAAGCAGGCGTAGCAGAACCTCCTCCTTGTCTTGGCACTTGTCAACGAGTTGCGAGAGCAGATCCTGCGCTGGCACAAACAAACGGAAGCAGGTGAATAGGGCAAAGGCCACATCCTCCTGCTGGCCAGTGATTAGCAGGCTGACTAGCGACTCCAGGCTGCCGCTCTGAGGCATGTCTTTGGCATAAACTGGCGGTGAATCGTCTGGCTCGGTGATTTGCAAGTGGGTGTTCTGTAACAGCAAATAATCAATCAGTAAGGGAAGCTAGGAGATAGCTAGGATAGTTCTCCACACTCACCAGTATAGAAACCGCATCCGCCTCGTCTGCAGAGCTGGGAATGTCGCAGTACATCGAGTCGGTGAGGGTGTCACGCGGATGCGACCATGGCGCACTCATTGAAACGCTGTGGAAGAGGCCATCGTGGCCAGAGTCGCAGCTACTAATATTCGAGCTCTTGTCCCCGATGGTGGTGGAGGAGGCGGAGCCAATCACCTGATCGGAACCCGTAATGGCCGAGCTGCTGGACATGAGGGAAGCATTCGAGAAGGTTTGGTTCAGCTGGCGGCCCAGCGGATCCGCCGGACGACGATCGTCCGAGGCAAATGTGGAATTCGAAGTGGAGCGGTATTTCAAGGCATTCTCTGGAGTAGCCCTCGCCAAAGCCGATTGCTGCGGCTGCTGCCTGACGGGATGCCAGATTTCCTTTTGGTGCGACTGATGATTAAAGTTCTCCTTCGTCTCCACCGTGCGTTCATCTAGAATCTGACCGTTGCGCGACACTAGCACCTCCTCGGTGGTGGTCAGCGATGATTTCACAGTCAGCGAGGTCTCCACCTCGATGGGTTGCTGCGCAAGGCCGGCGCGGAAGAGCAGCTGATTGAGATGCTCCACCGAGGGCATTTGTCCCTCCAGCAGGGCGGCCTTAATGGCACTGGCATCGTCCGCCGGCAGGCCGTCCAGCTTGACGGGCACTCCATTGACCAGCAGCACCTCCTCCTGCTGCAGTGACGTGGACGTTTCACAGTCCACAATCTTGACGTCCTTGCCGAACATGGACTCCACGGCGTTCAGGATGTCCTCGTCCATGATTAAGGGGGGGAATATGGGATCGGGAATCTCTATCTGTCAGCTGGTTTAGTAGATAAATGCGTTATGACCCGTGGGACTCTTTGGATTAGTCGCAATGCACATGCACTAGGGCGCACATTTCTGCAATGGAAACAAAAGGAGGGGAACGGGTGGTAAGGCAGACCACCTCTTGATTAGACAAGGGACACAGGGCAGACAGCGGCAGGGGGGGACAGGTGAACAACAGACACATGATAGCCGGAATGATGAGTGTGTGGGGGGGGGGGGCTTTAGATTCGCGACGCTGTGGTGACAACGCCCCTTCAAAAAGTGGGCTGGGCTTCCGATCGGAAATCTCGCAAGCGGAACGCTCGACGCAGACACACCTGCAGGAACAATGTTGCGCGGCGGCCTTCTTCCACGGGACGCACTGCCGCCATTCCTCCAGGCATCACTATTTAACGCCCCACGATGATTTCTTTGTCGCGACGCCCGCCTAATATAGTTTAATTCGCCAATTTGATCTAATTTATTTTTATTGACTATTTTTTGTTGTACGGACAGTGTGACCAGGTGGCTTGGAGGGGGAAATTCCACATGAAATGTTATTTGTAATGGGCAGCACTGGCTGGAGCCTTATTTGATGATGGTCGCACTAAAAAACAGAGTGTGATTTTTAAAATTCTTTTTAAATCATTCACAAGAAGCTTTGATTTGCCACGTAGCTAAGAAATTTATATTTTTGAGGAGTCGGTAAAGATCAAGAAATCAAACTGTATGTAAATATATTTTTATATACCCTTGCAGGGTGTTATAATTGCAGTCAGAAGCTTGCATCAAGGTGAAGGAGTCATTTCCGACACTATAAATCATATATATTCTTGATCAGCATCAAAAT
>JAEIIH010008555.1:0-16581 GCA_018904745.1 Drosophila orosa
TTGATGTTCATTCCATACTAATTGTTTTTCAATAGGTAAACAAATTGAACAGAACTAAAAAAACAGTAAAATGTTAAAACGTTATAATACAAAATATACCTAGTCGACAGATATTATGAGTTTTAATTGTAAAAGGTGTGGGATTATTGTGATAATTTACCTGTTGGTAATCTCTTTAATATAGATAGTATATATAGATAATATTATATTATCTTCCGTAATTGTTAGAGTTAAATCAAAGATACTTCTTGCAAACACTAATGTCCTGTTGGACATCGAAGATGAATTTGAATCTGACTTCCACAGGGAATATTTAAAAAATATTACTATACTGTATATAAGAGGTAAGATAAATAATACCATATAAGAATTACGTACCGAAATAATAAGGGGTTACAAATCGGAGAAAGACTGGTTGAATTAAGCACAACATGGTGGGTATTTCCTACCTAATTCATAGATACAGATCTAACGTTCGTGCTATTTTTAGTTGCTTTTGATTTAATATCTATTTTTAAATTATATGTTTAGTGTTTACTACATTTTTCTTAATTATACGTTCAGTGTTTTAATACCCAGTAAATAAATGTATTTTTCTTATCTCGATCTTGGTAAGATCGACTATAAAACAGAGTCCACATGGAGTATTAAAGTTCAAACGATTCAAAATGAATCGCCGTGTTTCGCAGATATATCAGTTACTGATTGTTTATCAATGTATTACTTATTCGTCTGCAATCGAATACGAGTTCCTCGTGGAGGACAATACTTTCTACAGTGAATGCAAGGACATGCCACCCAATGTTCTCGATATGAATGGGTTACATGATTTGACCAATCTAAACCTCTCTCTACTCGAGGAAGGTCTTCAATTTTCGGGAAATATGACAACAGTATGGTCGGGGCTCCATCGATCGGATCGTATTCAGGTCTGAAAAAATCAAAGATCGGAAACTAAAGCGTGTTGAATTATATTATTGGTTTTTAGATGGAGACAAGCGTACAGTACTGGGATCGAGGAACCTGGATGCCGACTATACTGAATATGCTGGTTCCAGATATCTGCAAAGTCATGTTTGATGAACGACAAGTCTGGTACAAGCCCTGGTCTTCACATATTATTAATCGTAAGGATGTAGAGCCGAAGTGTTACAAAGTACCTGGAGTACGTTTGCGATTTTTGTTTTTAAGTATCCTTGTCAAGAATGATTTTACTTGCAGACTGTTTTCATTTTTGAAACATTTACGGCACGCTACAGATTTGGAAGTGGCATACCATTGCCACCTAATCGCTATTCCCTTCGGGTTCACTTTACTGCTTACGACAAGTTCAACAAAAAGCGTGAAACGGAAATCTGCTTTGAAATGAGGGGAACATTTTCAAGGGTCTAAACTTATTACAATAAAGAGAAACTAACGATATAAATATATATTAAAAATGTTCAAGATTATTAAGAAAACTATCGGTTAATATTGAATGTAATTACGCTACCTATTAAGCAGATTAAGTTTTAAGCATAATTATAGTGCTGGATGATGGCCGAGAACTTTATTAACTTGTGGAACTATCAATAAATAATGTTCATAAAAAAACCCTTGGCCGGTCATCACTTTGGGAAACCTCCTGCTTACTTATGTAAGGTAATCCCCAACTGACCTCAACTACCAACCGCTGACCTTTGAGCGGCGAGCAGAACTTGTTAGCCTCGTTTGCATAGCCCGAAAGAGCCCCTTGGCCCCTTAACCCCATCACCCATCACCCACACACACACACACAAACACACACACACACACACACACACACACATACCCACTCGGACACACTTGGTGTTTTATAACTATTTGGCATTCGAGGCAGCAAGTCGCACCAGCAGTAGATAACGCCCCTTTTTCAACACTTTGAAAAAGTTTAAATATAAATTAAAAAGTTTTCCCATTTTTTGTTGTTGCCGCTACTGCTATTGCTGCTGCTGCTGCTGCTGCTGCTTCTGTTTTATTTGGTATGTATTTTATGTTCATGCAAAGTGAAAAGTTTGCCGGACGACATCGAACCCCAAAGGGGAGAGCAAAGCCAGCCAGCGGCCTGCCTCGTCCAATGGGCTTAATGCCGCGGCAACTGTTTAGGCCATTTAATCCCTTACCAATTTCCGCACTCGTTTCATGAGGGGAGAGGAGGTGGGGCTGCCGCCTTGTCCTGATACTTATTAGGCTGACCGGCGATTTATGCAATTCCTTGTCCGCTTCTGGTATTTGCAATACATTATTGCTGTCAGATGAAGTTGTCCTTTTGCAAAATTAATTGCATCCTTTTTGCGGGCGGACCGGGCTGGCCGTTGTGGTCCTGTGACCGCAAGCAGACTTCAAGGCTGGCATTGTTGTAATATTTTTGTTAGTAAAATGTGGTCAAACTTTGGCAGCCATAAAGGCGCAGCAGCGCAAACAACTCTTCGGGTTTGCTTGTGTTTGCCGGCCTGTGGAGTAAGAGGCTTGCCGCAAACATCTGACCGTAATGCAAACGCATTTGCTGCGTGCCACGCTCAAAGCACCCAAAAATGTTGACCATCTCCGTTGCTACTTCCTTGTGAAAGGACCCAATACCTAAAACTGCTGCACCTACACACTTACAAACATACATATATCCTCTCCGATCGTTAGTCGTTGCCCTGAAAGGCATCGCATTTGGCTGCTTGCGGCTTGCTTGAGGCACTCAACCTTGTGCGGCAGCTCTGAATGCAGGCAAAAATCAGTGAGCGAAATGTGAGTGTAAGCACTCGAAAAAAAAATATTACTTAAACAATTTTAAGAGCTTTAAAATGGCTAAAAATATTTAAGTTTATTAAAATCCAACAGAGAATTTAATGTAAGTGATTCAAGTTTAGATCTTGCTGTCAGGACTTAAATTTTATTTTTAAAAAGCTCTTTTATATATTTATACAATTTCTATATTTAAAAAACACAAATTAACAATAAAGAGAAATATTTGCAGTGCTTGTGCACTAAATGTAATCTTTGGTTGCGGCCATATATCTCCTTTGCAGCGGCTTTACTTTGCCCTGGCTCCCAAAAAAACCGAAAAAGTGTGGTCGAAAAAAGGAAATTAAGTTCAATAAAAAGGAGCATTCGTAATTTATTAGGGTGAACCAGTAAGTCGCCCGCCCACCTACCGCCCTGTAACCCACTCGGTCCAATGCAATATTAAAGTTTTGGCTGAAAACCATTTATTCAGTGAGTGCGAACTGCCATGTAGTTGCTCGTTTCAGTTTGATGGCACCGAAGAAGAAGTTATCATTTTGACAAGTTCTTAATATGCAATTCCATTAAGCGGCAAGGCGGCGTCGGCGTCTTCGTCGGCATCGGCGGCAGCAAAGTTGAGCTGCTGCTCCAATGTCCCACTTTCAGTTCCCATTCAGTCGCTCATTTATTCGCCCATTCAGTTTGCAGCGAATGGGAAATAGAGGAGAAAAAAAAGGACGGAGGAAAGCATAATTGCATTTCGTGGACAATTAATTCCCATTCTATTGCCCATTTCGTCGTAATTTAATTGCAAATTACTTCCCCCCTTTATGTGTGTATTTGTAGACGTAATTGTAGCTTCATTTGCCTTCAGCTTATGCCTGGACACGCAAGGCGTTCCCACTTCCTTAAAGGGCTCCCTTTTCGCTACTTTGTTGGCCATTCATTTGGTCGCTTCCAAATTGCAAAACTTTCACGCAGCAGTAAATTCTGGAAAATTGCATGTGAGCTACTGCTGCTGCCGACGCTGCTGCTGCTGCAACTTTCCTCGGTGGTCACACAAAATTTATTATTAAAATTCACTCCACTCCATAGGAAGCACTTGAGCATAACATTGAATCTCATTTGACAATTCCGTCCTTCTATTTGTTTTGTGTTTCTTTCATTTTTTCCTGTGTTTTGCATAATTCCAAGCAAAGTAACTCCAGCGGAGTGGAACGACGCGACCAACAGTGGTTTAAGGTCCAAGAAATGTGGCAATAAAATATGAATAGGTATTAATTTAAAAATTATTATACAAGTATAAACATAGAAGAAATGGAAGTTTTTTTTAGATTTCCTTTATTCTTTATTATAGTTATAATAATTTTTTTTAAATATAATAATTTTTAGGCAAATCAATGTTTTTAAAATATCATAACTTAGCCAAATAAGAACACATTTCGGGAAAGCTTTTGTATATTAGTTGTTATTAGGTAATAAATAGATTAATAAAAAAATAAAATAGTTGTCAGTTTTTACCCTGACAAAATTTTGAAAAAATGGGTAAAACAGCTTTCCCTCCGTGCTAGATCGACTCGACTGTTGATGCTGATTAAGAATATATTTATTTATATATACATATATATATATTTATTTATAGGGTCGGAAATGACTCCCTGCTAGGATAAATTTTAGGTATACTAATACTAATAATATCCATAATTTAGGTTTTTAGTTTTTTCAAAAAACTCTCCACTGTGCAGCGAAGCTTTCGGCTGGGGCTGGCATGGTTCAGGCGGAAAATGTGGGTGGCGGGGGCGTTGGTCAGCTGTGTGACACGAATCAAACAAAAGCGTCAACTTTGCACAGAGCAAATGAAAGCGGAAAGGCAAGTGTTGATAGAGGGGGCCGAGTGGCGGAGCTGCGGAGCGGTTGCTGTGCTTACATTGCCAACAAAGTAGAAAATCCGTAAGAATAACACAAAATTCTCGGCACTACCGCTGGCTTTTCCCCCCTTTTTTCCTCTGTCTCTATCACTGTGCCGCTTGTTTCTCTCTCTGTTTCTGTCTCACTCCCTGTTCTTCGATTATCCGGCGACGTCTTTTCTGGTGATTGTGGCACCTGCAAACGAAGCTGCAAGCTGGGCGGGCGGAGGGTCGGGCAAGTGGCATGTGGCACAGACAAAGTAAGCGCCCCAAGCTGCAGTTTGCAGCTGCCTGGGCACTCGGAAAAATGGGATATAAATAGGATAGGTTGTATAGGAAATATAAGGGAATTATATATATGGTTCCTAGATTTTAAATTATTAAAAATGGAGTGTTGAGGGATTGTAGAATAATTTCTTATGTTAAGTTTGAAGTATTCCTTTGTTAACATTTTTTTCTTGCAGTGTGAGTGTGCCTCTGTGTTGCTGCTTCATCAGTGGCAATTGTTTAGCTGCGCTTTTTTGGCCATTGGATTCATTTGAAATTTATGCAAATTAAGTACGGCACACAGCAGAGCGGCGCATACTGCAGTTGCATAATCCTTGGGGCGCAAAGGATTTACACTTTTGCTTTTGCCAGATAATTATCTTAATTGCAATTTTCGCTGCTAGCTGCTCGCTGCTCGCTGCTCGCTGCTCTCGACTTCCTGGGAAAAGCGGGAAATTTACAATTTAATTAAAGCTGCGCAAAATGTTACCAGCTAAACCAATTAGTCGTTCAGTGTGTGAGTGTAGTTAGCATAACAAATTAAATGGCAATTAATTTGCAAACGCTTTCCGAAAGCATTAATAAATGCAGGCCCCATTCATTATTCGGCAACCTGCACTTGCCGACCGAAACTTTCATTATTTGCCATCGGTTTTCCTCTCTTGGCCTGCAGGGTTGCATCATTTTTCAAGCGGCGGCAAATGAAAGCACTTAATCTTGCTCCCTGAACTTTGCCGCAAACTCGACTCAACTCGACTCTACGCAGCTCAAACCGAAGCCAAAGCAAACACTCTGCACTCTTGTAATTTTAATCAATTCATCTTAATTTCGTTTGAAGTGCACATTAACCTAATGGACAGACAGCCGGGAAGGGAGTTCCGAGGACCCTACTTCTACTTCCCTGGCCAATAGGTGACGGTGCCCTATTAAAATGTTATCTTCTACTTGGGTAGTTGGCCAACAGGATGAAATATAAATACTGAATATATATCTCCGGCTCGGGCTCACGCTCGGTCTTGGCCTTGCCCTGTGGTCCTCGGACGTCTTAGGCGTCGGTGGCGGAAATGGAAAGGTGGCCAAGGTGATGTTTCATTTTCACATTTCCCATTTATCTTGTTTAACCGAGAAGACGCCTCAAGGTGGCTCCGTGGTTCTCCGCCTGGCAAAATGTACAAATGATGTACAGCTGAGAGAGAGCAAGAGCTTTCTCTATCTCAGGTTAAACCTAAATTAACCTGAGAGATCTCGGGAGATTTAAATATTTTGGCTACAAGGAACAGATGTGTGGCAAGCATTTAATTAAAAGAAAAACATTTCTGGGTTATATATCTAGAAAAAACTCGTAGAGATATATTCCCAAACATTCTTAAATTAATTCCCCTCACCAATTGAAGGATATATGCTCTGGAATATCAAAACTAATGAGAACTACGAACAACTTACTTCAAATATGCACTTAATATAGCCTGCTTTTGGGGCTTGGGAAAATATGGAAATTACGGATGCATTTGTAAGCAATAACAAATCATTTTTTGATTAACTCATGCGTGTCAATTTGACGTAAATCAAATATTTTCTCAACACACAAACACTCACTCAGAAAGACACACCCAGACAGATGCACAAATAGCTAAGAGAAAGGAGTTGGGGGGTGAGCAAGGAAAAATGTGGAAAAAAGAGGAAATCATGCCAAGGAAATTGCAGTCAACAACTAAAGAAGCATTTGCCTCCTTATTTGCCTTCCGTCTGAGATTCACCACCACTCCCCGACGCCATCGCCATCGCCATTGCCATTCGCCATCGAGGATTGAACTCACAAAGATGTATGCAAATGCAGCATAAACAAAATTCAGCATATTTATTTCTGAGGAGCGGAGGTAAAACGTATTTTTACGCTTCATTGGAATAAAAAATATATGAGTTTCTGCTGAGTAGAGAGGATGCGCCCGGCTACAGGATATGCGGATATGCGGATGCATTGACAACGATTTCCGCTGAGCTGCAGGATGCCAAGGTACGAGTATTCCTGTGATCCGCAAAGGAAGCGATTAAGATGCAGCCACATTAGGCAGGCCTCACTGCACTGGATTCGGTTACCGAACCTGGCCAAAATCAGATCAAATTAAATACGCTAGCTGATTAGATGGCACAGATGATGGCAAAGTAGCAACGAGCCAAGTACGGCCAACTTGGCCAAAAGGAAAGCGACCCGAACGAAGCGACGGCAACGTCAAATCTAAATGAGGTTATAATTAAAAAAGTTTTCTTATTTGCCGTTGCCGTTGCCGTTGCCGTTGCTGTTTCTGTTCCTGTTGCTGCTGCTGCTGCTGCAAATGAAGAAACAAGTAATTCGCCTAATAACGAGCTTATGTAATTAGCTCATAAACAACACAGAAGCAGGTCCAGCAATTGCAGCCCCCAAAAAAAGCAAAATCAACAACAAAAATTCAAGAAAAACAACAGCAGATAGGGAATCGTACAAGTCAAAATGTAATGAAAAAGTTCTGGCAGCGAAAAAAGTTCGAGGAAATTCGAAGGTAAGCTGAAAACGGCGCAAAAACCTGTCGCCTGTCCTTCCGAAAAAGTTCCGCAACGCCCACACCTCCCCAACCTATATATATTTGTATATATATTCTATATATATAGCAATGGGGGAAATGGTAACTGGTGTGTATGTGCAATTTGATAATTCGTACATCGTTAGTCAAGGAAGCCAACTGCTGAGGAAATTATCAAATTGAAATTGGATGGAAAAGGTCGCCAGTTTTGCTTGATTTTCGTTGGGCGGGAAAGCGTGGGGGGTTATTACCAGAAAATGTAGGAAAATAGGGCAGAGGAAAAGTTTAAAAAAGTTTGAGGAAACTTAATCGTGAATTAGGCAGAAGGTGGGACATTTGCCTTTACCTATGTAGCCTTTTTTTTTTGTGGTCATGTACTCTGTGCTGTACTTTCACTAATAATTCGAAAACCCCTGTCTGTTGGCGATAATCGATTCTTAGGCTTGGATAGGTCAACCGCAGGACCTCCAATTCGAACATAATTAACCACTACAGCGCTCGTTAATGCTCGTTACGGTCTCCTATATCCTGTGGCTCCATGGTTACTCGCCGTCATGTGGAATCACTCTTTCATAGAGAGTGTCCCCAGTCGCCGGTGGCCTGGTCATCTCATTGGAATCCCCTGGAACCGCAGGCTGTGTGTGCGGCCAGCAACACTTCCGCTGACATTTCAATTACCTCCACCACTTAATAACAGAGGGACAGACGGTCAGATGGTGGGGACAAAGAGACAGGGATCGGGGACCGGGGACCGGGGAGAACAAAGCCTGGCCGCCAGCAGTTGACCAATGCCATTTGGCATGTGTGACTGACTATGACTATGAGACCAGAGGCCCTCGTGGCGAGTAGCAATTTTTTGATTAATGTGTCTGCTACAAATTACAAAAAACGACCAGAACGGCAGACAATACGTGATACCGAATGCAAAACCCATGCGCACTCCGCACTGCCTTCCGCCGAGAGGACGGCACCCCGTTGGGTGCCAACGGAATGAAATAAACTTGGCTACTAATGTGGCAACACCCCAAACTAAATCTGCAGGCAACACGATGTGATTTGTGCTCGGCAAAATTTACTTTATAAATTTCTGGTAAAGTGGCAAAGACAGCCAGAGCGGTGGCAGTCAAAAATGATTTTCTAATTAAATTGCCAGAGCCGCCCCGAAGTAGAAACTTTGGCGGAAAAACAAAAATATTTCGTCTTTGGCCCTGGCCTGGCTTTCGCTTGGCGAAAAACTTTAAAATTCAATTAAAAATAATGCGGGTGAGCTGGCAATTCTGGGAGGTTGGGGCATATGGCATAAGCTGACTGACTGGCCGCACGCAAAATGAAATACAAGCCTGAGACGAGCATTAAAAAGACTCGCAAACTTGCAGCGGCAGAGGCTGTGGCAGCTAGCTGTGGCTGTTCCCGTTACTGTGTCTCGCCAGTAATTTTGTGCAAAATTTTACTAAAAATTACTGCCAAAGAAAATTTGCACATAATTTGATTAAAAAGTTACACGCATTTGCTGTGGCGTCAACGCCAGCGTCGACGTAAGCAGCAACTTTGTAGTACTTTATGGAAAAACGAGCACAAAAAATATATAATATATATATGGCGAAAATTAAAAGTGCTGCGGCTGCTGTGGCAAGGCTGCGGCCTGTGCAGCTTTGCCGTGGGTACAGTGAGGTCTCTATAAATAAATTCAAAATATTTGTAGGAGTGGAATGTAATAAATTCAACTATAAATTCACTCTTGAGCTGAAATACTCTTCTCTTAAGCTCGTAGTTCAAGTTGAAGAAATAAAAACAGAAGGTAAACTAATTATATTAAGTTTGCCTTTGCCTGTTTGAAAAACACTTCACCGTAGACCATTCTCCTTGAACATATATATTCTATATCTATATTTTTCCCTGCTTGTATTATTCCGCTTACAATCTCAGTCGGACTCACACTAAAGTCCTGGTTGAAGGACGAGGCTTTCGCAGAGTGAGAGTCTGGGTCTGGAGACTTATTGCGGCTTTAACGCTTGAAAAGTTGGCTAAAGAAAACTTTCGAAATGATTTCGCTGCAACTGGAGATCTTTGTGAGGCCAGGCCTACTACTACACATTAGTTGGGGAAGGTGGGAGAGACCTTCCCCCACAGAGTTGCAACTCTCGAACTCAGCTTAGGAGTCCAACTTTGTGAAAATAATTTGCCAGCAACTCGCACCGAGTGTCGGATATCAGAGAAAACACAATCCGGGATCCGAGAGGCGGTCTTCATCAAATGTCTGCCGAAAAGTGGCAACTCTGACAACGAGGATCTGTCAAAGAAAAAAAGAGGAGCGAACCGAACCGAACTGAAGAAGAGAAAACAAAGAGGGGCAAATGGGAAAAAAGTTGGCAACTTTTGTCTAGCTAATCAAATATTTGCAGCCAGCGAGCGATGGAAAAAGGGAAATTCCATGGACTGGGGCGGACCGATGGCAGAAGGCATTCGTGCGAAGTACGGTGAAGGACTCAAATCCTTTTAGGCACGTGTGTGTGTGTGCAGAGTACCGTTAATATGACAGGAACACCATGCTCAAGCGTGCGTGTGTATGTGACATGCAAATCTTGTTTGTCAAGTGCCACGTCACAGTCCCCGAAAAATGAGTAACAAAACTCGTTGTAGCTGAAGCTGTCGCTGCTGCCCCGGGGTTGAAGTGCGTTTTTTAATTGAAAATTATTACGGAAAAGTTGTAAATCCCCCGTATTAACTGCGGGGGAGCATGTGAGCGGGGAGTGGATGCTACACGCAGAATAAAAATGCTAAGTAACTGAAGTAAATATCACATTATACAACATTTTATATAAATAATGTATTATTACTCCATTTTTTTTAACAGAAAACTTCGGAGTTTATTGTGTGCCTTCTTTATTTAAAACTACATTTTCCTTTTACTGTGATTTTAAATATTAATAAATAGATTTTAAATCATTAATAAATGCAAAAGTACATGTATCTAGATTTTTAGTCTAATAAATATTTATAATATTGTTTAGTCTAGCAACTCCTTCTTGTGCTAACTACAATTTTCCAAGTTCTAGCCGCATTTTCTTCTATCCTGATTTGACTTCTTTATAAATTCTTTCCTTTTATACTTTTTTAGGTAGTTTTTTCTTCAAGTGCCGGGCTTTACTCACTGAAAATATTAGAGGGGCCAAAGGTGGTCGTCCGCATACAACGGATTGATGTTGTTTAATTAAATTAAACCGCCGCGGCGCCACACGTCTGCCCCATCATCCCATCATCCCAACTTTGACCCAACTCTCTGCTGCCTTTGTTGTGGCATAAAGGCGTTATTAATATGCTTATGTGCCGCGGATCCGCTGCAGTAAGTATACGTACCGAATAAGTATCGGGCGAGAGAGTCCGAAGGGTTGCATTCACAGCGAGCCAGGTGCTTAACATAATGCCACACATTAAATTTTAAGTGTCAATGGCGCCGCTTCTTTGTTGCCTTTCATTATCATAATGCTGCTAGCCATAAAAATGCTCAACTTTTCGGTCTTTGCGGACCCACGAGAGTGGGCGGATGCTTATGGGATCGTATATAGCTTTATGTTTCAGCTGGGGCTCAAAAAAAGAAGAAATAATCATCAAATTGTTATCTTATAAAAAAATTTAACTGTGCGGATTAATTGTTTCATATAATTTGGGGTCTACAAAATTATATAGGACTTTAGTATGTGAGATAAAGTGGTCAAGTTTATTTTTTGTATACCTAAGGTCCGTATCCTTTAAAGCGGAGCTGTAGAATGAGTGATTAAATTAAGGACAAGAAGGTTCTTAAACTCTTTTTCAATATACTTATTTTGATAGCCTGAAATAATCTTAAAATCCAATTAAAACTGAATCTTAGTAGCCCGGAAATAATTGTTTATTAAATGAAATATAATCAATTCAATAAAATTAATTGAGAGCATTGAGGAGTCCGAATTTCGTTTTAAAAAAATACTAATCGATCGAGTAAAAGTACTGTCTCTGTGAGAGGTAACTACAGTGCTTCTCCCACATAAAAGAAACTCTCTTTTCTTGTTTAAATAATTTGCAACTAAGTGGTTCTTCCTGTCCAGTCCCCTCTGTACTCCCCTTTGTTCGCTTGGCTTGCTTTGTTTGTTTGTTTGTTTATTTATTTGCTTGTTTGTCTATTTTGATTTATTTCATTTGGAAATGATGCAGTGTGCCGTCTTGGTTGTCGTCAACCTCCCCCGGGATGGCCAGGGCTTAGCTAGTTGAGGGTTAGAAGCACTCGAGAGAGTCGGTAGTTTGCCGGCAAATGGCTCACAGCTATTTTTATTTAATTTTTGTCCCAGCCAAGACACTCCACTGACATCCAATCCTTAGACTGGCTCTTATTTGTTCATGAAAATTGCAGTTTCTGTGATATTTGTCCTCCGACCATCCTGCTTCCTCGTTTGGGCAAAAGGTATTCCATAATAATTTCCAATTTCTATTTCACTTTATTTGTTTGTTCTGTTGTCACCCCGGAATTTCATATCCTTGGTTTCAAGTACCTTGGCAAGCTTCTTATAAGTTTTAAATACCTCTCTCGCCTTCTCTGTCTCAATCCCTCAACATGTACTTTGGTTGGTCAAAACTTTTTAATTAGCCTGATCTTGAATAAAAAGCGAAAATTTTTAATTACAGCAAAGTTGTGCGCCAAAGAAAAACTTATTTGAAAGGAAAGTTTCCTGGCGAGCGAGGAGCGGTGGAAAAAATGTCAAACAGATCGCAGGGCTTCGGCTCCATATAGGGATTGTTTGTGCTATGCATAATGAGCGTTATAGGAGAACATTATGGCCAACCCCAAAAACGGCGCCCAGATGGGAGCATTTTGTAGTCTTCGCACGTTCGTAAATTGCGCTCATTAAATTGCAAATTTAAATTTAATTAGTTATTTATGCAATTTGATATTTTCGCAGGCTGTTTTCTATTTTGTTTGCGTTGTGCGGCCATTTCAATGTAAATTTCATCACGATTTGTTATTCATATTGAGTTGGTTTTGCGTTTTTTCGCGCATGTATTAGTTGTTTTTCCGCCTTTAATTTCGGGTCTGCCATTATTTTATTTGTGCATTACGCCTTTTTTTTTCTATAAATATTCAGTGGCTATTAAATGCAGTTATACATATTAAAAATTTGTGCTGCATTTGTGATTTTTTGCATTTTGTCTGTGGCAAATAAATATTTGATTGCCCATTTGTCACACATTGACCCGAATGGAATAATTTCTGCGCATAAATATTAATGAGAATCGCCTACTCTGTTTAAACTTAGTGCTCATTTAAATGTCATTAGCTGGATGTCATGTCAGGTGTGTTGGGTGCAGAGTAATGGCATAATGTCAACCATTATCATATTCTGCGGCGTTAATGCCAAGTTATGCGAATAAGTCAGTTATTTGTCAAGTTGTGTTCATCAGCTGCAGCCTGCAGAGAACCTTTAATAAAGTAGAATAGAATTAATATTAAGAAAATATCCTGCGCTAGGTATTATTATTATTTAAATGTAATATTTGAATTCCTGTCAGGCAATCCCAGATTCCCAGAATTAAGTCCTATTAAAGCCACCTTCTCCCGCCATAATCCATCCCCACTTATCGCAATCGCTTGTCATGTGCAAATTTGTTTGCGAATTTGTAAATAATTCCAAATTCATTCACTCGACTTTTTTCTATCACTGCTCCGCTTTTTCTATGGCTACGCATCAAGTTGATTTATTTGCCTGGAAACTTTCTTCACTCTCGGTCGGTCTGTCTGTCTGTCGGAAAATGATTTACATAGGGATAATAGAAAAAAAAATAAATTGATTTTAAATCATTTCAACAGTGTGTAGGCAGCGGCAAGCGACACTCTGTGCCAGGGCTGGCAGGGCTGCCAAGCACCCGCTCTCCGCACACCGCATTTGTATGCAAATACGCGTGAAAATAAAAAAAAGCGAGAAATAAATAAAGAAAAAATAACAAAAGGCAAGTTAACGAGTATTCAAAAACGAGATTAAAATAGGAGTGCTCTGTGAGTGCCGCATGCTGTGATTTATACGCCCCAGTCCAGACCACTCCCATGCCATCATCATCGTCGTCGTCCTCCTCATGATGTCACATCAGCTGCACCGAGGAAGAGCTGGGAAATATTCCATTTTATCTGGGGGATCGAGATACCCCCGTCGCAATCACTCTGGTAGCTCAAGATATTATTAACATGTTGCTGCACAACACACTGGCCCCCAAAATTGATTCGCAACTTTCGTGAGGCGTCAAGGGAGTGGCGAGGAGAAGCGAATTGAGCCGTGCTCAACCCTGTTACATTCTCGTAATCTTTGGCAAGAGGCATTTTGGCATTTTGCATAGTTCGAGGCTACAGTCTGCATACCCCATGATTTACTCGCTCAGTCACAAAATATGGAAATTGCTCATGTCTCAGCCTAGGCCATGTCACGGCTCCCGCCTCTCTTCTCACCTGCCGTTGCGGTTTTTGTGACATGCCGCATCAATCCATCGCCATTTTCTGTCTCCCGATGGGAAACTCTATGCGAATGTGTGTTGCAGCACAGCGCAGGATATAGTCCTGTTCGATCTTTTGCCAGCCAATGCGATGGGTTGCGGTGCTGCTCCTGCGATGCTCCTGTGAGCATCCAGCGCCGGCAAATTGAATAGATTGCTAGGTGGACCAGCCACAGTCGCAGTCGCTTGCTGGCAGCATTTTGCCCCGAATTTTGCATACATAAATATTTATGAATTTATTAAAAGTGAACCACACACACACACACACAGTTCGCTGGGGCATCCTGGCGGCTGACTGGATGGATGAATGCATAAGTCAGCCGCTCACGAGTTTCGAGGAGAAAGAGGTAAGTGCAGAGTAAGAAATTTGTGAAACTAAGAAAATGTTTATTTAAATTGAAAATATTTTTTTAATTACTAATTAATAATTCTTGTATTTCATAAAATTAATAAATGAAAAGACACAAATAACTATTCATTTGTCACAAATTTATAAATGCTTATACCTTCTGTATTTATAGTATTTCCTTAGCTAAATTATATATGTACATAAAATATTTAAATAAATATATAATACATTTTCCCAAGTGCTGGCGACTTGCAGTTGGTCCTGGTGACTAGGGCTAAAATGTAAAAAGGCCGTGGAAAATGGGTAGCCTAGGCCATCCCAGCCGTCAGCAGCAACGCCTGCACACATGCCACAGCCACCGATGGCGAAAAGGGAAGCAGAATGCAGGGGCATCCCCCATGCAGGAGCAGCAGCAGCAGCAGCATGCTCCGTGTACAGCGAAATGTTTGGTACATTTTTGGGAAAATTTGCACCACATAGCGCCCCCTCAAACAACAACTCACACCCCTGGGGTCCGCCCCTTCGAACCAAAAATAAAGAAAAAAAAAAATGAAAACTGCACAAACTGGCGCGTTTCGTTGGCTCTGGGCTCTCCGAGCCCGGGCCCTGGCCCTGGGTTTTCGGGACCAGGTCTGGGGTCCATTCATTTGCACCAGAACAAGGCAATCGCATATTTGTGGCAGGAGGACGCTGAACGAAATTGTCAAGTTTTTGAATGCCTCAGTGGCTCAGCGGCTGTCGCTGTCGTTCAAACTGTGGATAAGGACGAGGTCCACATATGGAACATACACCCAAAGAAATCGCTGATTAGTAATTACTGTAATTAAAATTAAGGTAAAGTTTAAGCTTTCAAAGTGAAAAATTTTAATCTGGAGATAACGAGACAGTAAGATGATTATGCATTAGGAAATATTAAAACTATAAAATAATATATACATATCTAATGTTTCTGAGTGTTTTTTCCCTGAGTTGTCATGTTTAATCCGTAGCTATTAGCAATACTTTTTATTAATTCTTGTAAGCTTCTCCCAGGACTTTTCTTCGACTGCATGTCCTTGTCCGCTCGTCCGTGCTCTGTGGCCCCGGGCAACGCATAATGCATGAAGTTGTCATTATCAGGGCCAATTCAATTGAGAATTTTCGTGCCTAATTCGGCACAGAGGAGCGCTGGGCCAAGAGCAGGAGCAACAAAAGAAACCGAATTTCGCATAATTGAAAATTTTTGGTGGTGCAAAAAGGGGCAAAGGACACGTTGATTGCGAAAATTTTGTTTGACCATTGACATGCCACTTGATTATACCTTTGCAACTCTGCAGTGTGTGGGCGCTGTGAGTGTTGTGTGTCTGCTATGAGGTGTGGGTGCTGCCAAAGTAATTTAAACTTGATGTCAAATTCAGCAGCGTCATTCATTTTCAATGTCGATGCATAATTTTCGGTGAGTTTTTCGGCTTTTGGAGGGCGAGAGGCCACTTGAGGAGGCCTGCCACGTAATTACCTGAGGCGCTGTAATTGCCCAGGACGAGGGTCCTCGAGAGTGACGCGTCGTTTCTGTGGCTCCTTACTCATCACTTTCGAACTTCCCAGTCCATTGAGTCCCTTTCTGGAAGCTCCAAACGGGGAAGGAGCATTTGACTTGAACGCAATTTATGCAAATTTCTTGGGAAAGACAACGCACATGGCAATCAGTCGAGAGTGAGTGTGCGTGTGTGTGCTGACAGGCGGGTCTGAACCCATGCCGGAATCCCCGATTCCAATTCTCCCGGCACGTCCAGCCTTGGCACATTTAACAAGGCAAGCCGCATCGAAATCCGCACGATTAGCATAAACGCATTAAAAATCTGCCACCCCGAAAAGCGGCCCATATGAGCTCTCTCTCTGTTAGTCGAAAATAATGGAGGATGTTGTGGGGCTCCCGTACTGCTGGGATGGTGGCTTTGGTGGGGCGGAATTTATGGATTATACTGTTTGTTTTGACATGCTCGATGACAGCGTCAGCAGCGGTCGTTCAAGGCAAGTGAAATTTTCAAAACATGTTGCATGCGACTGGAAACACTGACAGAAAATTTTGGGAAATAATAGGAAGAAATTCGGTAGTTTTACTACATTAAATGGTTAAATAAATAAATAAAATATTACTTAAATTATTATTCGTACTTTAAGTTTTTAATAAGTCTCTTTACTTTGCTGTCTAACTATTTATCTATCCATCTTTCTATTTATCTATATATATAAGTTATCTATCTATCTAAATTTA
>JAEIIH010008562.1:0-12277 GCA_018904745.1 Drosophila orosa
ATGTATAGTTAGATTGGTTTACTTGTATGATTAATATATAGTGACTTTCTATTGCTCTATATCCGGCCTTGGCCGGAGCACAAATGTCCTTTCCCACTTTTCATTCAGATGATGATAGCCCAGTTCCGTTTAAAAGGATAACAACAAAGGCAAATTAAGATGCAAAACGCCTTGTATGAATGTCTCTAAATTGCTAATTGGCGGATTGCCGCCATAAGGTAGACCAGAACGATCACAATCAGGGAGAGGGCATTGTATGTGGCACAGTAATTACTTGTTGTGTATATTCGAGTGATTATATATACGAGTATATATGTGTGTGTCTGTGTGTTAATATTGATAACACACAAGCGAGCCGTTCACGTCGCAAATCGAATGGAAACAGAAGTCCATTGCTGGAACATTGAGATAGAGATCGCACTTCATCGAAACCTAGTAGGTAATAATAGCTAATGCCTTGCAGTCAGTCGTTCGTGGAGGAAAGGCAAGTGAAATGGGGCTCGATTTATGAAACGGGGACGGCTCGCTCCTATGTACGAACATCCATGCATACGATATTGCTTTCAGTGTGTCCTGGCAGCGGGGCTCGGTATAGGTATGTACAATTTTGGTGGCACGGCTCTTCATGGCGAAAATGTATGTATGTATGGCAATGGTCGGGATGTAAACAGGAGTACCTACCCTTCACAAGCGGACACTCCGAACGGATTCAGATACAGATACAGACCAGTGGGCGGCCTGGCATTGTAAAGGGTATTCGATGGACAGTACTTATATACACTTGTGTTGTATGCATTGGTTTTGCCTTAGTTTTAGTTTTCCGAATTGCATGCATGTTTTAGTTCTGTTCTGTTCCAGATTCCTGAGGTCTGGATTCTGGGTACTGGGTTCTGGGTTCTGGGCTCTGGGTCCTGGGACTTGCCCAGTGTGTGCGCTTATTGGTGAAAAATGTATGCTAAAATGTATCACAGCATTATGCTCTAGAACTGCCTACCGTCTCTTCTTATAAACTATTTCCTCCGACTACTTTTAGTTATATATTTATCTTTGAAATATTGTTGTACAATGTACCCTACGGAATAGCCGTAACTTAACTAAAAACTCAATGTCTTAAATAAATGGGAAATGAAACTGAAGCCCACGTATATTATATATATATATTTTGTTTTTTGTATAGGTAAATAGCTTGTTTACTTACATTTCAGAAGCATCAATCAGAGAGATCAGTTACTATCTCAAAGAGTTTGAAATTCTCAATTGTAGTGTGGGTATGTTGTTGTTTTTTGTATAGGAAAGAAACAAAATGTAACAGCTGTTAAAGATGTTTTGTCTTGAATCTTGAATTATTTTCAAAAGCGTTATTCCTTTTCATTATGTGGCTTTCGGTAAAAGGTCAGTGGTAAATCAGCACTAATTTCAATGTATCTGCAGTCAATTGGTTTGCAAGTGTATTCTCATAATTCGCAATGTACATACTTGTATGTACACACAAATAAATATATATATATATTCGGAATGATAATTTCAACATATTCGCCAATAGAATTCATAATCTCGCTATACTCGTAATGATATATAATTAGATGGATTTAAGGTCCAACGGGATTTCAGCAACATACTTCGATGGTTCGACATGAATCAGCAACCTCCTCTGTCGCACCATACGCTTAATTTTTTTTTTAGTTTTTTTGTTTTTTGTTTGGTTTTTCTTTGCTTTCGTGATAGTTATTCGTACTATAATTATTTGTTTCTATATGGGTTCGCACTCCATCGTGCGCCGATTCGATAGATTCGCTTTTCTTTGTTATTTTTGTTGTTTTATTATTATTTATTATTTGTTATGGTATGTTATCAACTAAAGAACGTTTTTGTATAGCATATTGGAATTGAGTATATTACATTATCGTCGAAGCAAAGTTATTTGAATATTATTAAAGGCGTTTACTATAGTTGATTTCTTTTGTTGTTAAATAATGCGTGTTTTTGCTTTGCTACTCTAAAAGTCATTAGGAGTTCATGTTCACCGTCCTGTTCGCATTTATGTAGATTTCGTAAATCTGCTTCTCATTATTATCGGGTTTTACGGTTGTCATTATTCTCGGGATTTATCAGTTTTATAGGCTTCACGAAATATTAAGTAGAACCGACAGGTTTTTTTTTCCGAATTCTTACTGCGGGGTTACAGTAAGTTAGTTTGTTAGGCTTTTTGGGTTTATCCGCTTTTTTATGGTTTGTTCCAATGATATAACTTAACAGATCGCTTATTAACAGATATTCAATTTTAAGACGAGTTAAATATTTGCTTTCATTGGTTATTTAGTATTTTTATTGATTTGTTTTTTTTTTTTGTATTATGTGTTTTTTGTTATCATTTTTCATATTACGATGACTGACATATCACTGCATGACACATTTTCCCTCTATTTGAGTTTTTAGCTCATTTACTTGCGTTTCTATTTGATTTTTCAGTTCTGTAAAAGAAATTGAGTATGGAAACAGCAATAAATAAGCATATTTTGTAGAGTAGACTACAAATGTTAGGCATGTTAACTGGTATGTATATGTATTTTTATGGACGCTCATGTACTGTTATTTGTCTACTGTAGCTGTAACTGTAGCTGTTACTGTAACTGTTAATGTAATCGTTAATGAAACTGTAGCTATAATGTAAAATATGCAGTTGGAATAACAGGTCACAAAAATGGCATTCGTATCGTGAAAATTATAATTGTTAATAAATGAGACAGTTCTAGCGGGTAGTCGGTTAAACAGTCGGTAAAGCGAAAGTAACGTCACTGTTAAAGTCAGCCTTAGAGATAAAGTAAGAGTTAGTAGATCATGAGTAGAGAGTGACAGGGATAGCAAGATGGCAAAGATGTAGAGTTCGGTGCGGAAGAAATACACATACATATGCAGTATATGTGCAATATATATATTTTACATACGTCGATCAGTATTGTGTGTAAAATACATATAGTACACACATGGAAAGGAAAGAGTAAACGAGAGGGAAAAAGTTCTGTAATTGTTCTTCGTCCATTTACGCATATATTATACTTAGTTTGGTTGTTGTTTAGTTAAGAGTTCACAGATATATATACTTTATTATATGAGTGATTAGTTTCAGTTGAGCACACAAGCACAGTTTTATGTTCTAGTGTTTATATTATTATGTGGTTAATCATAGGCGCTAGTTTTAAATAGAGGTGCAGTGGGTGAGTTTGATGTGAGTTTGTAATTAAAAAATACATACATACATATATGGAAAATCATTCGAAACGTAGTCCTAGGAACCCCCATTTGGATATCTGTTCTAACCTACTGAATTTTTCTCAATTGGAACTAGCTTTTTCACCATAGTTACTATGTCTTGATCTTGTGTGAGAGCCGTACAGCTGCAGGTGTTTGAAGGTCTCTTGTAGTACCGACTATTTTACAGATTTTACAGATTTTACAGACTTTACATTTACAGGTACAAGAGGGTTTTTGGAGAGAAGAAGAGAGCGAGAGTTATCGAAAATGGTTGTTGTTTTGTTTTTGGTGGTGGAGAGAAGGTAGAGAGTAGTTCATGAATACAATTTATTACAAGATTACCACACAAAAGGAAAACGAATACGATTTTACGAATAGTCGCACTTACCTTAGTCTAATTAATTGAATGACAATGAACCTAAGTATACAAGTAGTTCGTCTGCTAACACCAATTATAATCATTGAGGAGTTGTTACCCAAAACAGTCGTAAATAAAAATGGAAGGTAACGGAAAATACTGGCAAAGAATTATGGAAATTAAATTGAAACGCTTAACAGCGCCCTGGGGCACTGGCTTATTCCCAACTTAGGTTGAGTAACGGAATCAAAGGAAATGAGCGAATGAAGTGCACGCTTGTTATAAATGTACTTGAGTATTCGACAGAGTTAATATATTCATCGTTGCATTACAGTTGAAGTTTAGATCTTGGACAGATATCAGATAGTAGTTAGTAGATAGTAGATAGCAGGGTTGCAGTTAGAGTTAGCATTTGTGTTAAGAGTTGGCTGTAAAGTTAAAGTTAGGCTAGGTGTTTGCATATAGGTTAGTTCACATCACACGCACAGGAAACAGGGCATGGGCAAAGAAATAGATATAGATACAGATACAGACAGATAGCGTAGATAGATAGATGGTTAGCTGCTGAGAAAGTTAGATTGGATAGAGCTGGTTGGCACGTAGACACGAGGAATACACAGATGCACAAACATAAACACAGTTACTACTTTTCGGGCGCCGTTGATTATTAAGTTGCAGTTTATTCGGTTTTCTTTGGTTTTCTTGGTTTGGTTGTTAGTCAAAAATATGTTTTAGTAAGTACTGCCGGATCTAGGGGGCAGTAAGTAGTAGTAGTAGGAAACGAAAAGGAAACAAACTGAAAATCTGGTACAGTTACACTCTAAATGACGCCCAATCGGTGGGCTCGATTAGCAGTAGATAGATGCCAGTAGCTGAGCGCTATAGTTAGGAGCAACCACATTAATGACAGCGATAACTTACTTGTAAAATCGTCGAGCTCCTCCTGCTCCGCTTCGGCGGCGAGTTCCTCTGGCGTCTTCTTTTTCCTCATCAGAGGATTGGGCTCTTCCTGTGGGGCTGCCTCGACGATTTCCTCCTTCTTCTTGATGTTGTACTAATGGGAGATCGGGGGGATTAGTTGATTAGATTCATCCGAAATGGATCTGGCTTATTCTTATCATCTAACACTCGCTGCAATCTCACTGTTGTCTGTTGTCTCTCCTTGGTAATTCAATCTGACTCCGTTAGGGAGTCGCTCGTACAAAGGACTCCCTACTAGAGTCAATTTGAACTGCGTCAGGAACGTGGCGGAGCTCAGGTCAAGTCACTCGCGTTTTGGGCACTCACTCGGCGAATATGTATCTCCAGGTCACCACTCACCTTGTCGCGAATGTCCTGCCTCATCTTCTCGCGCTCCTCCTCCATTTTCCGGTGCTTCTCCTTGCGCCGCTCTTCGGCCTCACGAATGGCCTCCTGGCGCTCCCTCTCCTCCTCCTCTGCCTTTTCCTTGTCGTCGCCATCGTCGCCACCATCACCTCCTACAGCGCCTGCGTAAGGAACAGGGTAATGGAATAGGTTAGCTAGAGATCTCTCTGAAATTCAAGTCTAAACTTATTACACAGCATTCACATCGCATCATGTCAATATTTAATTAGAAACGCCACGGCCATGACCGATTTCGGTCCTCGCATCCAAAGCCTGACATTTTGACACATTTGATTACAAACCCGACCCGCGGGTTGACTCCTTATCGCCCATCAAACGGGGTTATCACTATCAGTCCCAAGCCGCTTCCATTTCAGTGCCACTGCCAGTGACAGAGGAAACTAATGAGAACGCGATTAGTTGGGATTGTGCCTCGCCGGTTCAGTGTCTTGGGGCCTCCGTCTGGAAGTAGATGGTGCAGCTTGGCGGAAGTGGGCCAGCGTATTAACGTAGCTGAGTGACCTTTGTCGAACCACCGACCTCCCAAGTGCAAGTTGAATAGGGCCCAAGCTGACAAAATAATTAATGTCATTTCGACACAAGTCGCCGAAGAAACAGTACGTTCCCTGAAATGCTGGCGAGGATACTAGTGCTCCTCCTGTTGGTGGCAGGTCACGCCTGGGGCCAGGACAAGTTGGCCAGGGTGGAAAACGACCTGTTGCACTTCTCCTACAAGCTGGAGCAGTATTTGGACCCCAGCAAGCAGCCGTGTGAAGATTTCTACGGCTACGTGTGCTCGCGCAGCGTCAATCTTACCCAGACAGGAGTGCAGCGCTTTCAGAGCTTCCTCAAAGAGGCGGACGACGGGCAGCTAATGGACATGGAACTGCAGCTGGTCAACTTCTTCAAGTCCTGCGAAAGCAGTCGCGGCATTGACGCCCTAAAAAGTTCTCAGCTCTTTCGACTAAGCGGTGGCTGGCCGGCCTTGGAGGCGGTCAGGGTGAATGCCAGTCAGCGGAACAACCAGACCCTCAATTGGCTGGGCCTCCTTGGGCACTTCCACGAAATGGGGGCACCCTACTTCTTCGAGACAGTGGTCGGCATGCAGTCCAACAAGCGACAGTTCATCCTCCAGCCCGACCTGACGCGGCGGCACACTCTGCGGAAGTTCGAGCAGCGCGTGGGCGAGGTCTTCAAGCTCTTCGGGATCGAGCAGAGCCGCGCCCACGTGGCCGCCCTCGAGGTGCTCAGCCTGGAGCGAAGTCGGCGGGACATCGTCAAGGCGGAACACATCGAGGACCAGGTGCAGTTCACCTACGGCAACTTCAAGCGCAGCGCCTTCGGACACGCTTCTCTAAGCGGAATGAACTGGGACGGCTATTTCAGGAAGCTGCTGGGCGGCAAGGCGCCTCAGGCCAGCGACACGATCGTGGTCAAGCAGTTGCCCCGAATGGTGGACTACTTCCTGCTCCTCCAAAACACCAGCATGCACCGGCTGCTCAACTGGATGTGGACGGACTATCTGATGGGTGAGTAAGAAGCCTACGGTCGAGGAGCTTCCCCCTTTAAGATTGATCTAAACTGATATCTTGATATATTGCAGACATCGTGGACACGGACTGCCATCAGCTGGCGGAGACTTATGCCGGCGACGTCTACGCCCACGTCGTTCAGCGTCTCACTGCGGATCGAGTGGAACTCACCCAGATGTACTCTGCGCTGGGCAAGGCATACACGGAGCAGCTGGCCGGCAGCGTCTGGATCGACGAGATCTCGCAGCAGAGCTCGAAGCAGTTCCTGGGCCACGTCATGCACCTGACCCTCAACGGGGACGAGCGACTGGACGCCGCTTATCGCGACATTGTGCTGGGTCGGCGCAGCTTCTATCGCAACCTGGAGAAGTTGCGCCGTTTCCAAAGCCGGCGCCAGCCCCCGCCTCAGTCCGCCCAGCAGATGCGCCAGTACGCTCAGGTCTTCTCCACCATCAACGCCCTGCTGGGCAGGCAGAACCTGAGCACGCCGCTCAACTACCTGCTCCTGGGCGAGTACTTCTCGCGCAGCCTGGTGGCGGCCGGGAGCAGCACCCGGACACCAGGAGCCTGGCGCAGCCTGGACTCGGAGCGACGATTCAGCGCCTTCCAGGAGTGCATCGGCAGCCAGGTAAACGCCAACGATTTGCTCCTCGGCCTGCTGGCCCAGCAGCAGACGCTCAGTTGCTACAAACAGTGGCTGGCCAACCCGACACGAGCTGCTCTGCAGCAGAGGATCGACGGACTGCTGGCCGTTGGACGGGCCAAGATGTCCCTGCAGAGGCTCTACTTCGTGGGCAGCCTGATTGTGGACTGCCGCTCCCACCTGGGCAGCCTGCAGCAGGAACGCAAGCGGCAACTAACCCATGCCCTCCTCCGCAACTCGCGCGACTTCGCCGAGGCATTTCAGTGCCGACCAGGCGACGCCCTCCTCCTCCCACAGCAGCAGCCGCCCTGCAATCCGCTTTAGATTTGGCCAAGCACGGACCTTGAATTCCCTGCTGCTGCTGCTATTGCCGCTGCTGTTGGTTAAAAATCGATAAGCGCGGCCTGCAACCCCCACTTCGATTGATTTTTCTCGGCCCAGTTGCTGCCGCCGCTGCAAAGTGCAGTGGCAGTTGCAATGGGCCAGCATATGCTTACGGATAGGTTACGTATACGCACGAGCGCGTGTCAGGTGTAAAATAAAAAGAAATTTGCTTGCAAAGACTTACATGGGACAGAGAAGATTCGGTAAGAGTGTCAGAGTTGAGGAGTAGTTGTAGTAGTAGTAGTTGAGTTGAGTTGAGTTGAATTGTAGTTGTGGCAGTGTTTTGTTCAGATAGAGGTGGCGGAAATCAATAGATCCGCAACCGGAAATAGAAAATCGAGAAAGAGCGTTGCGGGTCTGGGCCTAGAAGACTGGAAGACTCTTGCAAGGCTTCTTCAGCTCTCTGCGAAAGCGTACCAATGAAATTCATGATTTCGGGGCGCCCTCAGCCGCTGCTATCTGTCCGTTGTCGAGCCTTCTTCTGGTCTCCGCGTCGAGCGAGTGGATGCAACCTTTGTCGGAGCCGATGCTGTCACTACTGGCCGCAGCTGCTGCTGCTGTTGCTGCTGTTGCTGCTGCTACTGCGCCGCCAGCGACGACGGCCAGGAGCTGCACCTCTGACACACTGCCGAGGAGGTGGTGGTGCTTGCGCTGCTGCTGGTGCTGGTGGTGGTGCCATAGTTGCCATGGCTATCCCAATCGATTCGAAGAGACTGCCCCGAAGTGCAGTGCGAACGCGACCACGAGCGTGCACGAACTGAGCGCAGGAGGAAGCCAGTTCGAGAGTTCGCCAACTTGAGAGATGCAGTGGGTCCCACGGGCGGAACGAGCGAGCGAGCGGAGCGAACTGGTGGCGCAGGAGTGCAAACTCGGAGTAGGAGTGCTGCCAGCACTGGCCTGGCCTTTTATGTCCTGCCGCCGTGCAGGCTGCCACAGTCGCAGTCGCGGTCGCGGTCGCAGCCAGCGTCGCTGGACCGCGTCGAGATTTTCAGCATCCCTGCAAATAGAGGACAGCCAGCGCCTGCGCAGGGTCCCAGAGGATTTTGAGTCCGATTCCGGCGACTCTGATTCCGATTCCGCTTCTGGCAAGCGCCATCCTGCTCTTCCGCTCGCTCCAACTGGCATCCCTTTTGGCGTCGCACTTGGCAGCAGCAGCGCCACAATCAGCGTCAGCATCAGCGCAAACGCACGAAGTCCACGAAGAGCTCCTCGCTGCTCTTGAGCACATCCGTCGTAGTCGTTGTCGTTGTCGTCGTCGTCGTCGTCCTCGGGGGATGACCACACTTTACTCTGCTGCTCTCTCTCTCTCTGTCGCTGAAGCTATCCTTCTCTTTGGGTGTGCGAAAAGGCAACGCACATAAAATTGAATTTATAGTCATCAATTTGCTGAATAGCTTTGTGAATGAACTTTTTAGGGTGACTGTGACTTGATTTGCAGACGCATTTATTGTTTTCATAAATTAGTCAAAGTATTTTATAATATAAATTGATTTCGGGGAAAATGGTGTCAAATGGATGGCCACGGCCGCACCTCGGCCGGAAGTAACAGCAGGAGCTGGAAGGAGTCGGCGTAGATTCACTTTTATGGGGCTTTCGTAATTTGCTTTATGAACTCTGCAAACTTCCCCCATCGGTTCGGCCCTTGCCCCCCTTTTCCTGTGGTGGGTACACACAAAGCGACTACAACTGCGAATGGCTAGAAGTTAAGGAAGCGAAAACCTCTTTAAAAGTCCGGTTGCACATTCTCACAGGATTGACTCCCTGAATAAGTGCACAATTCAATTAAAAACTAATCAAGCCTATTGTAATGCAATTATCATGCCAACATAATTAACACCGCCGGAGCAGGGCAAGACACACTTCTTCGGCTTGGCATTCTTCGGTCTCCATTTTTCTTCGCCATTCGCCATTCATTTACTATTGCCATCCCACTAATGGAAACGGACAACCCGTTAGCGTTGGGGCCCCATTGATGGCCCTTTAAGGCTGCGGAGGCTTTCAATTTGCATGAGAAATGTTCCTGACAGCCCGAAAAAATCCAGCCAGTCCAGTCCGTCCTGACCGTACAAATTGGTTGTTGGTTCTTGGGGCTTCCCTCCTTCATTCATTTTATTCATTTCGTTCTTTTTTTTCTTTGCCGTTAAAAGCTTTACTTTTCACTGCGTGTCGTGGGCGAAATGAGGGTACTTAATACCTATCTGCCACGAGTGACTGGGGTTAGTCCGGGGCCCCTTTGGATCGGGCCAGGGGATGAGAGATGGATGAGGCAGCGGCAGCCGCTCTGCGTGCCTTCATCCACAATACATCCATCCCAAATTGTTTGGCAGAAGTCATAAGAGTGATATACGAGCTGGCGCTCTCCGGCTGCCCTAAGCCGTAGAGTGCGTTTTATTGCTTCGACTGCTATTTTGAATACCAACACGTTAGCGAATCCCAATGATGAGGAGATGAGGATGTGGCGGAACCAGGGCGCAAATGGAACGCGCCCAAGTCGAAGGAGAAACTACGGAGCCAGCGTAATTGTCTTATCCACAGCTATAAGTGCGGATCTAAGCCCCGACCACATGCGGATGCGGATACGGATGCTGGCCGGGGTCGGGCCCAGGCCGGGTGACATTTATTCGACTTAATACACGCTTGCCGAGGAATACTACATTAGAGTTCCATTTACATTTTTATTGTGCCCAAGCCGAGCCGCACACACTCGCTCGCATTCCCCCTTTGAGTCGGGAAATGGCGAGGAAGCTTCGCTCATTTGTGTCAAGTGTTCAGCGACGCCCCCTTTTGTGTGCCTTCGTCTCCCGGCAGCGTAATTTTTTCTGCCCGGAGTAGGTGAAAAGGCACGAACAGCAAATTATTTTCTTGCTTAATCCGGTTCAGGCTCGCTGAGCTCCGTTGGACCCTTGAAACCGCCACCACGCATCCTGCACGCATCTGGGTCAAAGGGACGACATCCCAGCCAGCAAGACCGGCTAAAAAGAGGAAGTGCTCCGTTCTCGCTCGGTCATGTGTGTGACGAGTACGTGAGCCTTCTATGGGGCGGCTGGTTTAGTGCCCTCCCCTCGCCAATATTTTCATTGTCATAGTCGCTAATAGCAACCCAACCCACTAGCCCATATATTCCATCATTTACATTTTAACAGCCTCAGAGCCCGATATTTACTTATGGCCACACTCGAGTCCTCTGTCCCATTTTACTCTTAAATGAAATACAAGGAGCTCGATATCGAATTGATCGGTATTTGATTGCTCATCATTTTGGCTTAGTTATTAGTCTGTGGTAAGTCGTAGGTTCGCGTCCCAACGGGAGCTAATCTACTCCCCCAAAGTCAGTGGATTTTTTTCCTACTTCATTAGCAGTAAGTACTTAAGCGGAGTTAAGTATTATTTTCCCATTCATTTTCTTTGCCTATATATTAGTGAGGATTTCATAAAACAGCGACCAACTATTTAACAAGGCAAAGTGTTGAGTCAGTCTGCTGCTCGTCTTGGGGCTTTTGGCATATTGGACCCTCCAAAATTAATGTGGATAAGGTCAGCAGGCTAAACCTCAAAGTCAGCATAAAGTTGATTTGATTACGAGTCTGGAAAAACTCTTTCCATAAAAAATGAGGGTCGCTTTAGGAACATCATCATTTTAGAAGCATTTTTCTTTCCGTGCAGGATGTTCGGATGGGTTAACGTAAGTAAGGAGACGAAGGCGTGTGCAAGTGTTGAAATTATGTCCTCGCTGCGCCTTTGACTGTCCTGACTGTCTTGGCTGACGACGACGACTGACTGCTTACGGCTCTTCACGAGAACGGAAGCACGGATAGCACAAAGGGGATTCGGTGCGGAATAGGGATATCCCGTTGACATTTCACCGGCTGCACACGACTCTTTCCTATGCATGTATGTAGCATAAGTATGCATGTGTACGGCCAGCAATTAGTTGTAAGCGTTGTCCACAATCCCAAAAACACTCCCTTGGCCACCAGCCCCCTCGCAGGACCCTTGGCCTGGCATGTCAGGAATGCGACGTCATGCCGGAAAACGGGAAAATTTGTCAAAAATGCACAACCGAGCATCGGCTGAAAGTCGGGCAACTGCATGGAAATATTTCAGTATTGTACTCTGGCTCTCGGGGATATTTGTGGAATTTTTAATATACATAATTTATGCCAAGTTCAACCGGCATATCTCCCACTTCGACAGTGCGTGAATTAACGCAAGTCCCCTCCTGGAATATCTACATTTCCGAGCCAAAGATGGCATACATAACACGATTATCACCTGTTGTTGTTCAGCACCCAAGAAACGGTGCAAACGTTGGATACGGCAAGGTGGCGCACGTGCGCGACAGACAATTGAAAAACAGCAAACTTTAGCTATATTTGCCTGATTTACCAGAGAGCTGGGTGGCTGCTGCTTGTCTCCTGTTCGCAGTCGTCATATGTGTCAAAATGTCTGCTTATCGATACGGATACACATGTGCCATGGAGTATGGTGTTCAGGGACATTCTTTTGTAAGGGGACGTAGCGGCACTTGTGTTGTTGACAGACATAACTGGGGTGTATCGGGAGATTACATATATGTACACAAGTGTAGGTGTATATTAAGAAATAGATTTCGAGTTGGCGATTGGTATTCTCCTGCTTCATGTTTCGTGTTGTTTCTGTTGCAATGGTTGTCGGAGTATACACTGTTTGGATATTTTTAGTATAGATACTTTAATACGTATACTTTACCTCATTGTAAATTCG
>JAEIIH010008568.1:0-10933 GCA_018904745.1 Drosophila orosa
TACCATCTATTTTGAACCAGTTTAAAGGAAAATTTAAAGGAAAAATAACATAAATATATCTAGAAAAGTCCCAATACTAATGTAAAAATTATAAAATCACCAAAGACTTCCTAAAAATGTTCTTAGCCTTAACAAAACTACCCTCTTTAAGGGCATAGAAAATAATCTTGTTGCAAAAAGGCAAACTTTCAATCTGCTTGTAAAAGCCCCATGGGGCGTATGTGCAATTTTTGCGATGTAAACTTTTTGGCATTAAATTGCCAGAGATTTTCTCTGCACTTTCCTTTTCTTTCCCTCTGTTTTTTTTTGTTCCCTGGCACAACAATTAATCATCAAGTCGGCGCCCTGTATCAGTGGGTCGCCCCTTTATTTTTCGGTCTTCTGGTTCTTCTTCTTGCAGTGACAAACATGTGTCTTCGCCTTTTGTCATGATTTCTCTGTACCCGGTATTTTTCGCTCACGCCTGACTAATCGTTAAACAATTGTTCAAACATTAAATGGCCACATAATCACATTAATTAGCATTTTCGCTGCGCATCGCTTGGGCTTTCATTGTCGTTAGTTTCGGTGGCTAACAGCAAGTGTGTGCCAAAAATTAAAATCTTGTTGTTGTTTTTGCGGTTAGTTTTTCCTTTCGCCTTGCCTCTTCCCAAGCCAGCTGTTTGATTAATTTGATGGGTGTGGCTGTCGGTATTTACTTGGCGATTTTATGTGACGTTATTCAGGAAAGCAAACAAAACGGAGGCCTACCTACCTATTCACAGATGCAAGAAATTTAATTTTAATCGATATGTAGAATTTCTCATGTTTATTGAAACAATTTTGGGGAAACCAATTTCATTGATTTATGGCTTGAAATGTTTATTTGGTCGATTAACAAGTTAAAAGTTTATTTTTCACTAGAAATGCGAATAATAAATTTTAGATTTAATTAAAAATTTACAACAGATAAAAAGACTAGAGATGTTTAATTACAAATTTATAACAGCTAAAACGACTAGAGAACTAAATATATTAAAATACTATCATTTGGGTTATTTGCAGCTTAAACTAACGTAAAAAAAATGCAATAAATTCCCAACATGTACAACGCTTAAATATATATAACTACTATTCCTGCGTATTTACCAAATCTGTTCATACAAATTCCGTTTGCCGACTTTTTGGTTCAGCAATTTTGTTTACACTTCGCCCGGATTTCCAAACAATATTTTCTGGCTATTCCATAGACCGTTTTTTTCTCAGTCCGCTTCAGTCTCTCCGTGTTGCCTGAACCCCAATCACTTTTGTTTACCAACGCGTAATTATTGTTTTGCTATTTGTTTACTACTTTCATATGCATAATTACTGATATAATTTCAATTTAATTGCAATTAAATTTTTGCGTAATTTGCGTTGAACAACACAAACACACACAGCAAAATCTGTTCAGACAAAACTTGGAATATGTACATTTAGCGTGGTTCTTGTGGAGGCTTTTTGGGTAGACGAGGAGGATGAAGACGCACAAATCAACAAATGTTCAAACCATTACCTTCCAGCACTCCTGCTAATGTTTGTAAATAGTTGCTCAAATTGTTTTTGTTGTTTGCTCTTGAAAGATAAATTTGTGCAGAACTTATTTATGGGATCCGCAAGCAAGCAAATGAATTGATTCGAGGGTAGGAAAGAGATTTGGTTTATTTCAAGGGGCGAGGCAAAGGCACTTAATAAATTGTCCATCATTAAAAGTTTTAGGCACTTTAATTGTTCCTGCCCGAAATGCTAATGGAGTTGCCCTTAAAAAGAAGAGACTTTATCTCGCACGATCGCTGCGGCTAATTAACATGATTTATGCCACAAATAAAACTCTGTTGTTTTTCTCTAAACCCTCAAAAACATTTTGTGCAACTTTCATAAAAGGAAAATTGAACATAATTTAATGCGCACAGGCTTTCTAACGTCTCCAACACAGGCACAGAGAAAAAAGATTATAAATAATTGAAACATTTATTGCAGTCATGAACAATTTTGTATCTAATTATAATTAAGCCGAGTCACCGTCGCTCTCACTGTATCTGCATCTGCATCAATCTCTCTGCTAGACTTGGCTCCTCTAATACATCATATAATGCAATAATAATTGTCATAAATTATGAGCGGCAAATGGCAACTGCTGCTGTTGTTGTTCGTTGTTCGTTGTTCCCCCCGATTGGGCATTTTTCGAGACATTTACCATCCTGCAGCTGTCATTTTGCTATTTGGCTCCCCCAATTTTTCATGTTCTTCTAGCCAAAATCCTGATGTATTTGCATTGTTAATTCTTAAATACATTAAATATATACAAATCTGACTGAAATGTTAATAAATTATATTACACATCGCACAGTTATTTCACATTCAAACATAAATTCCACAAGAAAGCTTATATAAACCCAAATTGATTAAATTCCGACTTGATGTTCCGACATTTGTTACCAACAAAAGCGTATAAAAAAGCAAACTGTAACAATCATTTCATTTAGTCCCTTTCGACAGTCTTTATTAATGGCCAGCATAATAACAATGATGATTCCAAACAACATTACACTTTCAGTTAATAACATTTTTATTTATTTTTATGGTCATACTTCACTCCATCCTTCTCCTTCACAATCCCTATTCCGTCATGTTTATTTATTCTTCCCAGATTTTCTGTGTGTTTTTGCTCATCTTTTCATTAGTTTTTGATGTTTTTGGTTGCCTTTTTATATGCTCTGCCTCTCTGACCCTATTAATATGCTCCGAACGTGGCCGTATAAATTTTTCGTAATTTATTATTGTCTTGCCATTTCGTACAGTTAATCAGGCTCAAAGAGCAGCAGCAGCAGCAGCATCCACCTAGGAAGGCGAACATATAGCAAAAGCTACCTGAAAATGGCCAGATATAGATTGGGCCATAATTTATACGTACTAACAGACAGATATATATCCCAACATCTATATATGTTGTAAAACAGATGCCGTTGCCTGCGATTGCTTTGCAATTTGTTTCGGTCCCTCTTTTCCTGGCAGCAAATTGTTGGGGCCATGTCGCCTTCGTCGAAGCCGTCGCCTCCTTCTTGTGATGTTGCTTGTGCAGCTTCATGTTCGACTGCAATTAATGTGGACACTTAATTAATCATAAAAATTGGCGAAAAGTGTTTACGGCTCATTTAAATTGACAAATGCTGTGTGGGCTGTGTTCGGTCCTGTTCGGTTCTGCTCTCTTCTGGCCATGTTCATCAGCAAGCCAAAAATGATCTGACCTGATTAACATTTTTCTCTCTGGCTCTATAGCTCATAATCCTCGGCCCCCTTGGCAATTTCTCGTACAAGTTATTCATAAGCAGTGCTCATAATTTCGTGATTATGATAACAAAACTCATTTATTTTCCATCTCGTTGTCAAGCATCTCAGTGGCATCTCGTAAAGTCGCAAGAACAACGCCGACCATCTGGCCCCATGTCTTTTGCATACTAATTTGATGATTTTCGACGAGAGCTGACTGATGTCTGCCAGTGAGATGCTTATCACTGGATTAGGCGCTCATTGACAGAGTGTGTGTGCTGGGGGTTGTATATCATCTTGATGGACGCGCATCTTCAACCGCTTTTCGTTTGTTATTTCGACAGAAACAACGAACCGCCGTGTTATTGGTATTCTAATCAGTTGCCACTGTGATGAGGGTTGCGTTGCAGCTTTTTCAGATTTCCATCTCAAAAGGATCCTGAGAAATTTGGAGCCAATTAAAAGGGTATTAGTAACGTAGAGAGGCTTAATGAGGTTAGAAAAGGAAATTAAGTGTTTGAAGAAAGTGAAGTATAACTTTAACTTTAATTATTAAATATCAACATATTTAAGGCTTTAATAAACATATTTTTCACTTAAATGGAAGTCAAAACTGCTGGTTCTTCTTTAATAAGAAAGACTACTCCATCAAGTTAAAGCTAGATTAGCCCCCACATAAAGGCAACCCTCATTCATCTCTATAGATTATTATTTCCTCTCATGATCTTTTTTCTGGGAAACTCCCTAATTATGCGATACATCATCAAAATAAACAAATTTCTACTGGAGCTAGACTTCTTCTTCCGTTGTTGTTGTTGTCCTATAATGCGACGCACGTAGCGACCCCCTTTTTGCTCATTTCCACTCCCCTTCACGCCCTTGACAACCCAGGGTCGCACTAATTTTATGGCTTAATATACTCTCACCATGGGTGGTGGTGATTGTGTAACTATGAGGGAATGGAATGGAATGGCATGGATGCTGGTTCTCCAGCGCGAAATTGGCACTCAACGTCACTCTTTCCCATTCCTCCTTCGCTCAGAGCCTGTCACTCATTTGCTCGTTCGTATTTTTTTCTCCATTTCCGCTGAAACCCCCCTGGTTTTTCCACGCTTGTCCATTTCCCATTCATTGCGTAGAGAACACAAAAAAAAGAGAGAGAAGAAAACGTGGAAAACATGAAGAAGAAAAATATTTGTCACGGCAGCTTGGAATTCTTAATTTTATTACACTTTTTTTCTGGCGTGCGTAAAGCTGTGAGGAAAGGGGGCGTGTCTAAGATGAGAGGATAGCCTCGTTTTTTTTCGCAATGCCGCCCCCCTTTTCAGCCCGGATTCCTGCATGCAAATTTGGTCTTGTCGGAAATGACATTTTCATGCGTAAATTGAAATGTGAGCGACGTGTTTGGGGATTTGTGTCCCAGTAGTCGTCGCTCTCTGTCTGGGCCATTTGGATGGAGAGCCTCCCCCGCAAAAAAGGCAGAAAATAAAAGCAAATTGTCATTGCTTTTAATTATTTTTTCATTAGGAGTTGGCCATGGCATCTTCGTTGGATGCGGTACTTAAAAGGGGGATTATTTTATTACCTTCTGGGGTTCCCGTGGGGTTTTATTATAGGGCAATGTCCATTTTCCTTATGGCCCAGCTAATTACTGTTTAATTGAGTTATTAAATTATATTCCTTTAATAGTATTTATTTTTGTCTTTTGTGGGGGTTCTAATAATTGTATTTTCCTTAAAACTAACTAACTTGATTACTCTTTTTTCTACTTTCAGGTAAGTCGAACTTCCTTCAAAACTGAGAAGACCAACAGCAGTATGGCCTCGGCAGCTAAGTTCCTTGAAAACCTCTTCTATTTATATTTCTTCTGTGAACTTGCCCGCTTCTTATTTATCGAACTGGCTCGTTTTTAATTATAACAAAACACAAAACTCGTCAACATCGCAGTTGGAAATTGTGTCAGGCTAAAACTGCCTTTGTCGTTGGGTTGTTGTGTTTTGTGTGCTTGTATATTTGCCCTGATAAGCGCAAAAATTTCTATAACATTTCCTGTGTCGCCCGATAAAAACAATGAACAAAATGTGCCTTTGATAAGGCCAGAGGAAGGCCACTACTACTCTATATACACATATATATCTGTATATACTGAGCAAAACATATTGCAAAGTTCTTTCTTCCATCTGGAGGCATGAAACACGCTTCGAGCCTGAGCCTGAGCTTGCATATTAGATTTTCCAGCCAAGAGAGATTCTTCACTTCACCCATATATAAAATATGCAGAACGGGGGTTGAAGGAACAACAGCATAAAGTGGCAAAGGAAGAAACTTTCCCAGACTTTAGTTTGCCTGGGAAAATTGAATTTCCTGCTATTGACTTTGGGGGAAAGCCCCGACAGCGGACAGCAGAGCAACAGGAGCAGGAGCAGCACAACTTTCATATGAGCATAGGCAACTCTGCAAAAGGGACGAAAAAAAATTACAAAAATGTCAAAGCAGCAGAAAAAAAAGTTCAAACTGAAAAGCAAAAATTGCAAAACACAAATCCAGAACAAGCCACCATCGATGTCTGGTACCGAACGGAATTCTTTCTTTATTTTTTGGGTCTCTTTTTTTTATTTTGTGTTTTTGTTTTAGCAAGCGACGCCGCCAACATTCAATAAAAATTCAATTTGCAATTGAATTTGTTTTCACTCGATATCCCTTCCGCTTCCACAGTTGCCCTTCTGGGTCTCACTGACTGGCATTGCAACTTGGTAAACATTGCAAAAATCGCCAATAATATTATATGTTTTTTCCCACAACCAATTCACGATGCATTCAGGATTCAGCTCGTGTGTGCAGTGTTAGCTGACAGGGCCATTCCAGTGATGGATTAACCGCAGGTCAGATAGAGGAGGTTATACAATATTTTAAAATATATTTAAAAGCGATATTTTTTAAATTAAAACGAATTTAAGGAGTGAACTAACAATATTAATATTTTATCTTGCAATATAATTTACATTTAGCAATTCAAACAATCTGTATTATTATCGCCAAAAAATCGAACCCGTTAATTTAACATATTAATTCCTAATGCTAAAGTCACAAGCCTTAAACAGCAAAATTTTCAGACTGATCACGTTCCTAGATCCCGAGATAATTGCTGTACTACAAACCCACAAATGATTCCCGAAATCTAAACGCACATTATCCTTCTCATATTTATTTCATTAGTTTGTTTGCGCATTTTAGTTGCAACAAAACATTAGCAATTTGCTTAAATTATAAATTGTTTTCACCATATTTCGCTATGGTTAAAAAAGCCACAGCACAGCACACATACTGCATTCGGTTGGAAGAGGTAGTAAGTTCAGAGGACGAGGAGCTTATCGTTTGCTGCCGGCTTTGCTGCGGTTTTTACCAGTTTCCGTTCTCGCGTGGCTTATCGATTAAATTCATATCATTGACACGTCATAAACAAAAAGTATACCGTGGGCGAGGCTGGAGAGATAAACTACAAAATAAATAAAAACGACAGCGAGCCGGGGAGAGTTTGTATGTGAGCCAGGATTTTGTGGTTGGAAAACCTTTTAGGCCAGACCCGGCGAGCGGCTAAGTGAATTAGCCCAGAGCGACAGCGATATAGGTAAACAAAGCGAAAATATGAAAGGCAAAGGGAAAATAACATTACTAAATAGAATTTTTTTTTTGTTATAACAAACAGTGAACACAAGACAAACTTCTGAAAAAATTGGAACCCTTTTTAGTCTGTTTTTTTTCTGTCTTTATCAATATGCAAATGGCTGTTGGGGAAACAAAACAGAAAAAAAAGGTGAGGACAAGAGCCAAAAGTGAGCAAAAGCCGCGCAAATTAAAGGCGAAAATGATGATAATGGAAGCCGTCGCCTTGTTTTCACTCCGCCTTCCATTTTGGCCTTCCTGAAAACACAGTCACGTTAAACGGAAATGGCAATGTCTAGACTGTGGACTTTTTGGACTCTAGTCCTAGTCCAGAGCAGTCCGAGGAGGGTGAGCAACCGCAGAACAGTTTCCAACGGCACAAAAGGTTTCAGTTTCGGTTAGCCATTTTTTTGTACCATTTTTTCCGTTGTTTTCCCTCTTCCTTGAAAAAAAAAATATAAAAAAGCAGAAGGTAAAGAGAACAAACACCCTTTTTTAGAGTTTTACGTATGTTTTTTTCTCTGCCTGCAACTGAGTATCAGGCTCAGATACAGGCCCATCGTATGACAAACGCCAGAAATGATGCTTTGGAACGTGTCTGGGACTAAGAATCAGATTCCATTGCAAGGTTTGCATGATGCCTTTCCTTGCTGAAAATAGAGGGCATTACCCGGGGTTTCCCTCTTTAAAATATGTTTAAATACCAAACAATATAATGCTCTGATTTAAATTAAGAACAAATAAATAAATCATACGCAGTGTTGTCTCTGTAAAGAATGTAATATTTATTTCTAATGAATTCCTTTTGTAATTTTCCTTTGAAAGTCACAACGCCCTTTTATTTCCACTCAAGAAAATCAACAACAGATAAATGCTTATTTTTTCAGTTTGATTACGTTTCCCAAGAAGTAAAAATATTAGCAAGAAAATGGCAATTTCCGTTTCATCAAGAATAAGGTAGACAATGTGAGAGCAGGCGGCGGAGTGGTGGAAAATGGAAAATGGAAGGTGATTCTGGGTCTGAGCTTAGGGTAAAGATTTCTCAAGGCCTTTCGCACACAGAATCACACACATTCGAGACAATAAAAAGAAAATACCTATGCAACCCACTGACTTTCGTTCGTTCTCACTGCGTTTCGCATTTTATAAGCTGCACATTTCTCTTCATCTAAAGGCTAAAGAAGACCCACCTTTGGAAAAACCCATCGTGCACGCCTGTTGGCTGGCAACATTTGTTACGTTACGTCCCTCTAGCCGGCTGTCTGCTTGTTATATTTTCTCATTTCTTGGCCCACGTTCACCTCCTGGCAATTCCAGTTGTCAGTCTCGTCCTATACTGCTCGCCCTACAGTTGCCTGTACTAGGTGCCCGCCATCCCGGTAGATATGCATATGACAGGTTACAGCACCAACACTGAAGCGAAAATTGTGATTCTGTTCTACTTTGTTTAGTATTTTTAGTGTAGTTTTGTATTAAATTATATTAACAACCTTATTTACAAGGAAAAGGGTTTCATATGGTCGGTCTTTTGGCCTTGTTACATACATTCTTCTTTAATAATTTTTATTTAAAATAATTTATTACATTTAATTTGTGGCTAGTAATATGGTAAAACATTTCTCTTAGTGCAGCCCTCGTATCCAACGTGGACATTCACGTCATCGTCTTCACCGCTCGTGTTTGCTGCTACCTCCTTGTGATCCTGTTCTGTGTTTTCCCCGTGCACTACCTAGCTCCCTGTTCCCATTCCCTGTGCAGTTACTCGTCCTGCTTGGTATGTCCTGCATCCAGCATTCTGCACTCTGCATCCTGCTCCATCATCGTCCGCGTCCGTTGTCCTTGTCAGAGTTGTCTACTCAACGACTCATAATTTCACTTGAGCATCATAAATGCCAACACAGTCGGCAGTTTTCTGTCTCTAGATCCCTGAACTCTCTACCTCTGCGTTTTCCCTAGGTTTTCACCCCGTTTTTCCATCCTGTTGGATCACAACAAACATTTGCCTAAACACCAGAACCAAAAGCAAACATCGTCTGCGTGTGTACTCCTTCAGATATGGCAAACATCGAAGCGATCCGATTGCAATTGCATTTTCTTTTTTCCTATTTTCCTTCGCTGTACCTTCCTTACTTGCTTTTCCTGCTGCTACTGCTGCTGCCTGAGTAAACAATCTGAAATCCCCTTGTGGATTTTTCCCAATCTCTCTCCATGTTCTCTTATGTTTTTCTCGATATCTCGCTTTCCGTTGGTCCAGCCGTGACTTGGCATTGTCCAAGCTTGGAAATTTAAGCGAATTTCTGGAGAAAAAAATTAAAGGAACCATAAAAAAAGGGACGGTAATTGTTTTCCTAAATTATTTATTTGATTATTAAATCTTGAATAAAGCTTTTTAATTACCGAATTTAAACCACTTCAAAATCAAGTCCCTTTGAATGCTTATGGTTTACCCAAATCATGGTTAATTCCTACAAATTTCCCATCACTGCCCTGCTTCCTGGCAAACTTGGCCATCGGCAATCTAGCTGAATCGCACATGGCCAGCCAGCTTCCTCCTTCTGGCTGTTTGCCGGCAATCTCAGCCATTGCCAGCGGGTCCACGAAAAAAGAGGAAAATAAAAAAAAAAAGAAATATGGGGAGCTGAACTTCGTTACCTGGCTCCAGTTTTGTGTCAGCATTTGAAGGATGGAAGGGACAGGATGTTGCCCACCGTCGCCTCGCTGTTTGTCTAGCGTTATTTCACAGCGAACTTTAACAATTTACACACACATGTGCACTTGAAGAAATAAGAATATTTTATTAAAATCATTTTAGATTTGAAATATAAAATACATAAATATTGATATTGGTTATTGATAAGAATTAATGAAATATATTATTGATCTTGTTAGTATCCTTTTCCTAGAGATCTAATTTATTTAATTTTTTGGCTGTGCAGGACAAATGTGAACCATTTTGTTGGCCGTACTTCATGTCCTTCTACCCCAGTCTTCCACTGGCCCCTCTTGGGGTCCTTCCTGTCTGGGTTTTCGTTGATTCGTCCTCCTCCACCGCCCTTTCTCTACTCGCTCTTCATCCTCCTACTGCGCTCCTTTGGCGTTTTGTTCGCTGTTATTACTTACTCGCGCATCGTTAAAGTGACTTCCGGCAATGCTTTCCACGTGTGTGTATGTGTGTGTTATGGTAATAGCACTTGCCCTGAGTGTGTGTGTGTTTTTGTGCCTTCTTTTGGAGCATAGCATACATTACGGGGCTCGCTTCACTGTCTGCTGCCTGCTGCCTGCTAAATTATGCAGAGCCTTTGCCTTTTTGGCCCCGGACTCCTAGAAAAGGTGACGAAATATTACAATTTAACCTTCCCTTTTTTTTATTTTCCTCTGGAGCTGGAGCTCGTGTGTGTATGAGCAAATTTCCGCTAACAAAATGATAGACCATGCTGGAAAAGTGAAATATGAGATTCTCTGACGGCACGACGAGCTCCACTGGCTCTCTCGCCTTTAATTTTTTAAAGTTCCCAGTCGGGACAGGCGGCAGAGATATGGAACTATGTATGGTGAACACAATAAATAACACAAATTGATTGCGAGCCAGAAATTAATTGTCAATAACATTTATTTATATTGTATGTTTGCTTTGGGGCGATTTCCACTCTTGCCATTTATTGTGTCTCGCTTTCGAAGTGCAAAGAGAGTGTGGCACAAGTGAGATAAAAATGGCAGGACAACACCACCGAATGTGCCGCATTTTATTTATGTCAATTGAATGGATTGTTTCGATTGCTGCTACTCCTTCTCCATAAAAATAATAGTTGTCAACCAAAAATCCTGACCAATTGAGAGTAGTTCAACTATTTTATTAGTGTAAGGTTATTCAAAGTGATTGATTTTGGGTTATATGAAACTTAAATTGATGTTGATACTCAGATTTAAGTCAATTTCACTAAACTTAAATCACTTAAACAATATAACCAAGTTTAACTACAAA
>JAEIIH010008621.1:0-11156 GCA_018904745.1 Drosophila orosa
AAATAATAATATCACAAGGCAAATAATTGTATTTAACGATTATCTCTTGTAATTATTCAATAAATTCACAAATATTCCGTTAAGGAATAAACTATATATCGTAATGTCACAGCAAATCAATGATCTCTCGAACATTATGCATGTTCAGTCGATCAAGAACATGGGTAATTAGTAATCACTTATCTTGCAGGCTGATGTTTATGTTCCAGCCGAGATCCCTGCTGATCACTTCAGATTACTGCGAACTGAGGCGATTAGCATGATGCTATCCCTCAACTCCTATCAAATTCAACTCAAATTGCCGGCTACAGCTCTGGCAGAGTTAACCGGCTTGAAAAATTAACACTCGAACAGTGTAAATGGCCTAGCGATCGGTTTAGTGCAGTTCAACGAACGTTGTGCCTGGTTCTCGATCGCTGATCATGGCGAAAAGTCGGGGAACATTCATTCATGCCTGACTGCTCGCTGATAAATGGATCCCCGAGTGGATTCCTGCACAGCAGAGCAGTTCAATGACAGAATACTCAACACTGATCGGTGATTGTCGACGGATCGGGGCATCGGGGATGGTGGATCGGGGATTGGGGATCGAGCATCGTGGATCGGGGTTTGTGGATCCATGCCGATTGCTGGGATGTTACTACTGAATTACTCAGACATCAATTGAGCCAAGATCATTTAACACTGCCAAGGCCAAGCGATCATAAATCAGCTGCGAATGAAGTTGTATCCAACACATTAAGTAATCAGCAGATATTGGAATTAAAAGGATATGGGCGGGCAAACCAGAACTGAATAATAAGGGTAAGATACTTGAGTTTCAAACAGTTCAGTTATAAATAAATAGGAAAAGAGCCCTCTTTTCTGATTCTATATGCCTCTTTTTACACTCTTTCTCTCTCTGCAACCCACCTATTTTTCCTTTTATTAATTCCAACTGTTATGGGTCTGCCAATTTAGCCCGAAACTAAAATATCTCAATTCTGCCATAAAAACTCCCCATGACATCTTTTTTTTTTATCAATATTTAATTTGGCTCTAAGCGTTCGATGTAAGCCGAAAATCGAATTCCACCTTACTGACCCATTTAGCCAGCTCCTCAACCCCGCGGCTGGGTAACCCAACGCAGCAAGTGGCACTCTGCGGCTGCTGGCCAAGATGTGGCGATGGAGATGAAGACGGAAACGAAGTTGGAGTCGCCGACGGAGATGGAGATGGAGGCAGAAGTGGCATGGGGCAGGAGGCCGGGACAGAGCCAGCTGGAGTCGGACTCACCGCTTGAAACTTGATTAATCGTTTACACGTGAATCAAATCTCGAATCGTTAATTTAAATGGGTAACACAATGGCCGGAGTTGGCTACAAAATGCTGCCAATATATTGCCAATTATGCTGGCTCCCAGAGAAACATTGTAAATTTTAGGTAAGGCGTTACATTCGAAGAAATACTTGGCGAGGAATTAGCTTAAAATATTATTGACTTTACTAGAAAACATGCATTTTAAGAAAGTATAGAAAATATATTTATAATTAACACCGCATAATTTTACCAAAGACCAAATGATGTTTACATTCTTACAGTTAATTCCAGAATTTGTGTTCTATATTGTGCCAAACGAAAGACTTCCAACCATTTGAATCCCTTTTGAAATGTGACTTTTAAATTTTGTTAAATTCCAGTGTTGGACCCAGATTTTGGCATCCTGTCAACGCTTCACTGATTGACATTTGCATAATATAAACCCATTGGAAGATCTCTGGCAGTCGTGTGTGAACTACGGGCTTTGGGCTTGGGCCTCGGCCTGGGCCTGAGCTGGGGCAAAGTGAAAGTCCGTGTCAAGATTAATGGGTCGCAATTTGTCATGCCAATGAGGCCTCAGTTGAGTCGGACTTATACGCAGTCGATAGCCGATAGTCTGCTCTGGTTAAGCCCGATCTTGGCGTGCACATCATGTCATTTTCATTCGGAATCGTTTTGTGCTGTCAACAATGCCACAAAAGCGCTGCAAATGACATGTACGAACTCAATCGATTATCGAGTAGGAAGTGGAAAGCGAGGCGAGTTTGTGCCTTAAGTCTTTCGTTTTGGACCACGAAAGCAACAGGCAAAGCCGAGAGCCAATGGCTAGGCGACTTTGTTGGCTAAAGTCTATGGAATGCGGTAAATAATTAAGCCAAAACCAAGAACTGCCAACGGCAGCTGTCGAAGAATTTTTCATTCCAGCTGGAAAATCCACCAGAGACGGGACCAGACGAGACGAGACGAGTCGAAGCGAAGGATGCAGTAGGGCGGCAAAGGGAGGGACATGGTGGGCGGTCGATTCTCGAGAATCCAAACATTGCATGCATGAAATGAGCGTAATTATTAAGTACAAGCCAGGCAGCTGGGCACTCTGTCCCCGTCCCCGTCCCCGTCTCCGTCTCCGTCTGCGTCCCCGTCTTGGCCATGTCTTTATTTAATAGTTGTGTAAGTATTTTTCACAGCAATATTGAATTTTCCGCACACACATGTGACATGGGTCAGTAACCTAGAAATGAAAATAACACCTTGCTGCGGCTGCCGCTGCCGCTGCGGCTGCGGCTCTAGCTCTGGCTGCCAACTGCCATAAATGTGGACGGAATGGAGATGGACATGGGATGGAGCCGGGACTATAGCTAAGGCTGGGGAGCTAGGCCTCTGCCACTGCCACTGCCTCTGCCTCTGCCTCGGTGGAAACGAAACGAAACGAACCCACCTAGCCATCGACCCCCCTCCTGTGTGTATGTGTGCGAGTTTGCTAACGTTTCAAGACCATATCTATATCTAAGCAAGTGTACGGCAGCCCAAGAGAAGCAAGAAAATAACCTGTATGGAGAGACAAGACCAAGACCAAGACCAAGACCAAGACAAGACCCAGGCCAGTAGTCCCGGCCACATCTCCAGAAAATTTGTTAAACCGCAGCAGAGAAATGTTGAAAACATAAACCCAAAACCGCAAAATGTGGCAAAAAAATACACACCAAGTGGAAAAGCCAAGTGGCAGCAGTAACAACAATAAAATGGCAGCGAACTCTGGAGGCAAATTAAATTAAAAGCACTCACAAATGTAACCCTAAACATTGTCTAATGGCCAAAAGAACACAAAAGGCCCAAAATGTGTGGCAATGCGAGCGAATAAGCATCCGAATGGGAATGACAACAGGAAGCCGCAGTTGGAAATACGGAAAAAAGCGAATATTAAATGCTCTAACTACAAGAAAGAGAAGATATCAACTTTGAATAATAACAAATAAAAACAAGGAACTATATAATTAAGGTAGGATTTGATAGAACAATTGCTTAGTTTCTGTTATGCCAGGCATACAATATCTTTAACAATTTCATCTCATTTTCATTAGGTTCCTAACTTCATTTTCTACCCAGAAATACCATCACATTTCTCATATTTTCAATGAAATTAATTTCAAAATAAAAACAAAGTATTTTCTGCTTTCGCCAAGCCATGATTAATTCCCAACAGTAAAGTCTATTAATTACATTCAAGTTGTTCTAGTTTTGATAACACAACCTCTCTTTATGGCCCCCATCCCAGTCGAGCTGCCAGAGTATCGCCGCTGCCGGCAGGGGCAGTGACTCTCCCGGTGAACTCTTAGTCAGAGGCAGACGGTCACAGTCAGTTAACAGTTGGCGTTATGATGATATAATAAACAATGCCAGGGCCAAGCACCGATGGGAATGGGAATTAGGAGGAGGAACAAGGTGGAAGCGAAGGCGGAGGAGTGCTGAGACCTGGTTAGAACAGATAGATGGGGCAGATTAAAGCCAGGTCATGTAGGGGGAAGACGGAGTCAGCAGTCAGCGCTTTGGCATGCGTTTCAATTTGGGTGTCAGACCGGACAGAGCCTCAAACAAATCACCCAACACCCCAGATCCAGAGCCAGAGCCAGAGCCAGCACCAGCAGCAACCAGCACCAGTGGACCCCAAGTTGGACACAGATTAATTTCAGTTGACAAATTACACATGAATTTCTAACGGCAGTCCAATATTTATGGGACTCTTCCCACTGCCCCTCGACGTGATGCGTGTGGATCCGGATCCCCTTTGGAGTTCGACTCCGACTCCGACTGCGACTCAACCTGAACTGGAGCGCTGGCTGGAGAGTCTGGAGCTGCTGCTGCTGCTGCCAGGTTCCATGCGCGGTTGACAGCTGAAATTGAGATTAATTGTGCTAAATTAAGTGAGTGAGAAATTACGAAATTATTGCAGCGTGTGTTGCAGTTAGAAATCGCAATCAGTTTGCCCGAATCAGCTGGTGCCCGGCCCCAGAGGGTCCTACAAATTGTCTTCGTCTTCGTCTTCGTCTTCGTCGCCATCCGGACTTGGAGCTGCTGAAAATTACAGGTGTGTGGTGTGCTGTGGTGTAATGTCCATCGCGAAAGGTGTGAAGCCCAATCCCGATCCCGATCCCGATCCCAGCACCAAGGAGTCAGGGCCAGAGCTGCCACTGCCTCTCCAATTGGATTCACGCCCAGTCTCGGAGCGGAGGAGCTGCTTCTGATGACTGATGATAGAGCTGATTGAAAGTTAACAGCCAGCAAAGGGCAGGCATTGCCTTTAAGTGTGCCTTGTTGCCGGCTGGGCAGCCTGTCTGTGAATTTCAAGCGTACTTCTCTAATGGCAAAGCCATCTAACACTGGACACTGGACCAGCAGACCAGGACCAGCAGCGACAGTTGTACAGACGATCAGATAGCCCGACAGCGTAGGCCCCTTAATTTTACATATTTAATTTCTATTAGAGGTAATTAGAAACACTTAAATGAAGAAGCAGGCAAGACATCCGTTTGCAGAGAAGAAGCCCCTATCGTGATAGAGTTGATTGAAGGTTGCACATCTTGTGAGAAATTCCTCAGGCAATTAAATGGCAGGAGATTCATCAAAGATATATCTGTTCTGGAAAGTTTCAGGAGGCATCTTGGATGGGTTCCAAGCTCATCACTAGAAGTTGAACTTTATCAACAAGGCAAAGGTTTACTTTATTATTTAACTGATTTTTAATAAAACACAAAGTGATTAAAGTTTTCCCCAGAGATTTGAATGTAGAGAACATCTCCCATCATTTCCGCAAAATATACATTCTTAGATAGATGAGGAGGGCCTCCTCGCATCAGAAACCGCATTCCGGGTGTCAGAAGGAGCAGCCACAACAACACCCACAGAGCCCAAAGGTGACACATTACAATCGGAGCAGTCCACTAGATGTGGGCTTAGGACCAGGCAGAGAGGTTTGGGTGTGGCCCAGCAGTCGGATTCGGAGTCTGTTGCAGTGGCAGTTGCAGTTGCAGCTCCCGGCTGAAGGCCAGATGCAAGGTGTCACGGGGCAAGGGGGCAGCAACCGTCAAAAGCTGTTACAAATTGTGCAATTGGTTTTGGGCTAATGCCAGGCACAAGGAAATGCCACGACCGCGACTCCCTCTCGCCCAGCTGCGGCCAACTCTCCTCGTCCAGCTCGTCATCGGAGGCAGCATCTTGGAGGCAGCAGGAAGATGCATGTGTGAGGAAGCGCAACAAACCGAAAATGGTATACGACCACTGCAACCTGTTTGGGCCACTGAGCTGCTGCAGATGGAGTTGGAGTTGAAGCCGAGGCACCAGCCACAGCCACAGCCACAGCCACAGCCATGCTGGACTCGAGATGGAGTCAGAGACCGCGTCGCACTTTACAGTTTGATTTCTCACGAGGCAGACGCGGCATCTGCCGCAGGACCGTTACTACATGCATCTGGTTCCGCACTTCAAGTTCAGGTTCGGGCCAGGCCACTCCAAAGGGGCCTCCAGTGGCTGGCGGGAAATGGGGGGTCCACTCCACCACTCCAAGGCTCCAAGGTGGTTCTATGGAGGGAGCCATTTGAATAGGGATTTTGGTTTCACTTGTGTCTGGGTCGCAGTCAGCCGCATCAAGTGGCACAAGGTCAGCAGTGGTAAGTCAGATGGAGATAGTGCAGTACTAGGAGAGGGAGCAGGAAGGCCAGCTCCTACATCTTCATTGCCTTCTCCTTTGGTACTCATAACGATGATGATAATGATGATGACGACGATGATGATGAGGAGCAGCTTGGGTTGATGGCGAGGCAGCGGGGCAGCGTAATGAGTTCAAATCACAGTTGCATCCATGAGATATCGCTGCTCGTGTAATTGTTGGCATTGGCATTTGTCAAACGTTTTGCCCGGCAACGAGCCGACCAACAGATGCAGTGCAGCAATTAAAAAAGAAACAGAAGAGAGTCCAACTGGGATCTTGGGATGCTGGGACGCTGGGATGCTGGGATGCTAGGTTGCTGACGCTGCCACTGCCACTGCCACTGCCACTGCCACTGCCTCTGCTGGGAACTTGAGACTGGCGAACTGGAGAAGACGGACGTGATTGAACTGCAACTGGGGAACCTGTTTGCTTGTCTATATTAGATATGAGGCAGCGATAAGTGGAGCGTTCTCTCTCTGTCCCGCGCTGGAAGCCAGAGTTGAGATCGTCAATACAAACATGGCCAAGATATCAGCGACAAGCTGACATTCTCTAATAATTGGCCAGTGGCATTCCTTCGCGCTTTGAATTTGCAGAATTTATGGTCAAAGAGGAAAGATCCCAGGCGATAGCTCACCCAAATCCAATTCCCATCGCTGCCAGCATCCGCTGGCGAGAAGCAACCCCATCCCCAATTCCCACTCCCGATGCAAGGCCATTATTCCAAATTAAGTGGCAGCCGTATGCAAGTTTACAGCCTTTCAGCCCATTAAGAGAGCCCACTCTTGAACTCTCAGGGGCCCGGCGGCGCCTCCAGCTCCGTTTGCATCCCGGCCAGGGAGCTGGGAACCGGGAAGAGCCATAAACACAGGTATGAATATATGGCCGCAAATCCTTGTTGGTGCCATCATTCAACGCCAGTCGAGCAATTAGCCGGGTGAAATTCAACACTCTGCCAGTGGTTCCATTGTCCAAATGTGGCTGGGTTTGGCCGGCCGGGTTTGGACATGTGGCGAATGCCTCACGGAAAAGCTGATCGACCGTTTCCTGTTTGGCATTTTTCGGATACCTATTCTAGTTGCTCGATTGTGATCTGTGAATTCAGATCGAAGCACTCAAAGGTCTCTCAAAACATCTAGTTTTGAGCGTTAAAGGAAATCGCTTGTTAAAACAATTATTCATCAAAATGGAAAAAGAATCTTTCGAACATCTTAAATATATCATATATTTTTTCAGGCTTTCAGCTATGAAAGATGAATAAAATACAGCCAAACCTGACCAGTCTTCGAAATCTGCTTTCGCTTAAATAAAACGTGAACAAAATAACTCGACGATGGGTACAACTTCATTTACTGCCGGGCCAAGCATCTATTTTTATTAGCCAGGCAATTTGGCCAAAGGCAACGGGCAAAATAATAAAACAAACCCGCCGAGAAAGAGAGAGAGAGGAGCCGCACTGGGGACATGGACCGGGACCGGGACAGGGACAGGGACAGGAAGAGAAGCGAGTCTCGAATGGCAGTCACAACCGCTGGGACACAAAACGGTTCCGAGATCTGGAGAGACACCTGTCATGAGAGCCTCTTAACAACGGCCATCAGCGGAGTGGAGGCCGCAACACCTTTATTCAAATAAGCCACAGACTCCGATTTGGGATCGGCTCCGAGGCGCTGCGGTGTGGTGTACGTTGTGCGGACTCTTCGTCTGTTCTCTGGCCCATGCGTGGTCCCATTTCACAGCGAAACCACTCGCGGTTGACCCAATGCTAAGCGGGCTAAGTTGGACAATGGCCCACAGCGCAATTTAACGGATGCTTCCTCGTCGTGGCGAGTTGGGAGCGTGGAGCATGGAGCACGGAGCTCGGAGTGGTGGTGGCAAACACAAAGGGTGAAACGGGAACGGGTCTGGAGACATGTTGCTGCTCCATGGAGTGCTGCAGATCGGCCGAACTTGTTCCGCGCAAACGTGTTTGCAACTCGGCGTTTGCTGTTTGCAGTTCGGTTGACCACAGGCCAGGCCAAGTCCCAGTCCACTCCAAGGCCCAGTCCCAGTCCCAGCCCCAGTCCCACTCCCGTCTTGGACCAGTTGCATATGGCCTGCCCGGCGATATCCGAGGAGTGCCCGCTTGGACCGTGCCTCAAAGTGTGGCCACAAATCGAATTGTTGTTAATTAATAACAGCGAAACACCTTTGTCTGGAGCCCACTCCCGATGCCCAGTCACTGGCCTGGTCAGCAGGTGCTCCTAATTTGGGGTGGCGCCCCAGTGTTGACGCCCTTTTCTGGCTCGCTTTGGTCTTGGGTTTGGGTCTCAGCCTGGTCTCAGCCAAGCTTGTTAGCATGGACTTTTGGCCACAAAGTGCAGTTAGCCAGGCGGCGGCACTCGGTCTTTCTCTCTTTCGGCCCCAACTATCGCCATCGACGTCGCCGTCGCCGTCTCCCTCTCCGTCGCTTAATTTGTGGCATAACTCGTTTCGTAATTGAGAATTACATTAGATTCGTGACGAGTGCGTGCAGCAGAACTAGTTCCACAAGCTACGACTATTGAGTCATTTGGCAGCACGGAAAGCAAAGCCAGAAAGAAGCCATCGTGTGGCATCGAAGCCATGGATACCGAGTATTCAGAAGAAGTAGAAAGAGCTTCTTGTAGACTCGATTTAACAAATAGTATCTGAAGGTATGGTCAGAGGTCAGGTATAGGGGATAAATTAGCTCGATTTAATGCTAGAATTAGTTGGCAACTTAATATAATCACCCAGCAAACAATCACTTATCTTCAGGCTGCTTAATGTAGAACATAGTTTGTTATGTTCACAGGTCGTGAGTTGGCCATGCTTATTAAATAAAACCATGTTACTTGTCCTGGTCATGCTGCCTTTTCTAGGATATTAAATGAAAACTAGTGTATTTAGGCAAAGGTTGATGTTCCTATTAAACCAACTCTTCAATTTTCAGAGTCCACCTCACCGTCTGGCCCAAAGGATGGAGCCCAGCTAGAATGGGCAATAAATTGACCAAGATAAGCAGAGCGTATGCCAATATTTATACGTTATGTGGTGCTCTCCACTTCTTCCGATGATCAGCGGCTGATAGTCGGCCCCCAAACATATCTATCTTTTATTGCACGCAATTTCCTTCCAGCTCAATTCGTTCGCCAAATCACTGCCCCCCTCTGGCCTGGTCAAACATTTTGAGTGCTCCTCCAGCTCCAGCTCCAGCTCCAGCACCCGATTCCGATCCCAATGCAGTTGTTGCTGCCGGAGATAATCAGCGGTTGGACCGGGGCCCGCTACCAAAACGAGCTACCGAGATTGCCCCTTGGAGTGAGAGTACGTATTGAAATGATAGCCAAGTGCCAAGTGGCTCTCGCTCTGTGGGGGTATTACCATGGGTAATCAGAGATGGGACCCAGCCCTCTCTGGATGGCCTGACGAAAGATGTGGACCTGCCACTAGGAGCAGGATGCCAAGCCCCGCCTGAAGGGTGAAGATAACACCATAAACTGTATGTTATATCGTATAGATTATGCCAGCTTAACACGAATCTGGGTGCTAGAAATATCCACCGCAACATGTTATTTGACTAGCTGATTTAGCGCATGGTAATTGGAATTAACAATGGTCCGCACCACCTCAACTTCCTACCACAAAGTTGGAGCTAAAGAAATCAGCGGTTGGCAGATCAAATCATATATAAAATCTCCAATCAATACCCGGCTCTGGCAATCGGTTTGAACTTCCTGTGTGCCAGTGGCTGCATCTGCTGCCACCAGCCACAGACCCACCGATATCCACATCACGATCCGCGTTCCGCGATCCACCCTTGGTACGGCTAACCACTAACCATCACCTGGATATGGGTCGTCAATTGATTCGACTGCTAATGACTGCTAACGGTCCGGCCGACACCAGCAGCACCTTCGAATGGGCCTGCGGAGAGGAAGCCAGCGGTTACCTAATGTACCGCCCAGCAACGTCCCAAGTACTTGGGAGTTTCTTCTAAGGTGCAACTATCGACGCACTGCACCCAAGGCACAGGCAAGCCTCGCCACGTGAACATCTAATGTTTCAATCTAAGTATTCAAACTGAAAATTACAGGGAGCAGCCACCTTATCATTAGATTCCATCAAAATAGATTAGAGTGAAGATCGGGTAGGAGTGGGATAATCGTGGGAAGTGCGATAATCTTCCCTCCATTCGAGGCTCCACTGTTTTTGTGGCTTCCGCGGCCGCCAGTCCGAGATTGATTGGCCACTCGTTTATTGTCAGTGGTGCTGGCTTATCGCATCATTGCAATTTGTTTACGCTGCTGCTGATGCTGCTGCTGATGCTGCTGGCGGCGGTTCTTCAGCGGATTCTCGTGGAGCTTCTGACCGTTAGAGTGGGGGGGCCAAAGGAATGGATATGGCGCAACAAGTGGATTTATGCCTGTGCCATCTGGAGGACTCTGAGCCGCCGGCCAGACACGCAATGCAGGCAAAGGCGCAGGCGCAGCCGAGAATGGCGGCTTAATGACCCCGTCAGCCTTAATTCAGGCCCAAACTGAAGCACTTTGATTGATTTACCCTCTCACATAGATGGAAACCGAACCCCAGAGCGAGTCCGGTTCGGGCGAGCCACAATTAGGAAGGCGGAATGCGGCATACGGCGTGCGGAGATGCGAATCCGGCTGCCTCTGCATAATTACCCCATAAGACTCAATTAACTGTAAATTAAAGAAAATGCTCGCTTACATTATGGCTGCACTTAATGTCGCGTGTGATAATGGCTCAGATCTGCTCAGGCACTCTCCAAGTGACAAGAAAGTGAGTTAAGCTGAGAGACCGAAGTGCGGTATAACCGAAATAGAGTCGACATGTAACACTTCTCTGCGATGTTATATACCAGCGGCGGGCACGAGTTCTAACGGTTTGAGCAGCAGCTCGGCTAGCAGCCTCCGAAAAAAGATAACGGTTTGAGCAGCTTGAGCCACGGCGTGCCCTTTGCTGTTATATACTATAAGATATATAGATTTCTTATATATGTAAGAATAAAGATTATTTCGTAACAAGAAAATTAAATAATTGTGCTGACATTCTGATGTAAAATTAGGTATTTAATTCTAACTCGAAATAAATAAAAAGCAATCTAATAAATAAATACACCTGTGTATTGTAC